>JAQRGC012300868.1:0-13600 GCA_028659135.1 Plantago lanceolata | reverse complement strand
CTCCAATTAAATAGATCAACTTGGTACATGATTTTATCTGATACATTACTAAACGGTGGAGCTGTTAGAGATGAGTTTTTATAGTTTAAGTTTGTCAATCGAGGGGTTTCGACAGGTCAACTGCCATTTTACATGTAAAAACCACTAGTATACATAACATACTCACTTGTCGTGTAATTGACGTTGATTCTCTAGTGACATCTTAAATTGTAACAACTGTCATGATATGAAAAAAAAATTACTAATAATTTATTGTGGAGTTGAGAGATAATATTGTATTATCAGTTCAACTCAATAAATACGGCTTTATTGGTCAGAAGCCAATTCCTGGAACACGAATTGGGACAAGCACACTTCATTTTAGTACACTCTACCTGGAAGTCAATTTTATTGGACACAAGGACAGCACAGTATATATTCATCAAAGGGGAGGCAAATGGTACGTCCAGCATTAGACAGAGTCAGATTTTGATGGGCCATCGCACAAAACCGCTATGGTCCACATGGGGACAGATGGTGTTACGTGGATGATGGCTTTGGCAATACATCTGAAATTCAAAAATAAGAATTGTTTTGCCCGGGGCCAGTGGCCACATCCTATTTTTATTTGAACTCTTGGATAAATTCAAATTGGTTACTAATGTAGGGTATTTTGAAAATAGATTCAGAACCAATTGATTGTTGCCCACCCGGGTTCCTGGCGATCCTCGAGCAGATTTTGGAAATTACATTCAAACTTAAACCTATTGGAGGGCAGTTTAAAAAAGAAATTCGAATTTGACCATATGGCCAAATTTATGGAGCTCATTTCAAAAATATATTCAAAATTTAGGAGCTCATTTTAAAAAAATAATTCAAATAAATTTAAATCAGTTATTAATGAAAACAAGTTATTTTCAACTTATGTTTCTTGTTGATGAAATTAGTACATGGAGAGACTTGATGTTCTTTCTTTTAAAACAACTTCACGCTGAATGCAGCAAATGCAATTAACACCACCATGTGACAACGTGCAATTATTACGAGGAACATACACATGGCCGTTTTCCCGAGATGTACTATGCATCAACTCATTCGGATGTATGGCTTCACCTCACACTAACTATACAATCGCACCATCCTCTTTGTTAAACATAAATTCAACCTAAAAGCTATAAAACAATGAAATGGGTACATTATGTAGGGGAACGTTTTATTCCCCTCCATAATTTTAGGTTACCTTTCTTAGTAATTACAAAATATAGAGTATATAGAGTGAAATTAGAAATACTAGTCAATATAATTACTCCTAGCCCGTGTGAAATATTGGATGCAGTTCTAACAATTTAAACATTCACTTTTTATACTTATATATAAAGTTAATCGGCTTGTTAAAAGGGGGAACGATCAACATGTTACTTAAAATCTTTTCAATGCGTTGTTTTGCCGTTTTCGTATTGAAAACGTATGGCCGTGCAATACTTGTTGCATTTGGTGTAGTCAGGCTACTTAATACTATTATAACAAAGGACCTGGTAATTTGCAAATCGAGGGGTAATGTGTATCCGTCAAATTTTGCAAACTTTTGCGAAAGAAACAAACCGCGCGGCTGAAATTCAAGAGGTAATTAATGTATTCGAAACAAATATAATGTTTAAGCGTTCTGTTCTTTCTTCAGATGATTAAATCTTTGTTGCTCATGGCAGCGATATTATTACGATGTTTCAACTACCACGCAAAAACTACGCAGTTACTTATACCGGATTTTTAGTGGATCATCATCGTAATTAGATATCACCCGAAAAAGTTTCACGCGAATTCACCCGAACCGGACTTATCTGAACCAAACTCAAACGTACGATCAAGAACCGGAAACTTGACTACATCCGATGCTGCACCGATCTATCCTCATCCGAACTAACACAGTCCAAAATCAATGACCATAAACATCCCGGTTCGAACAACCCGAACTGGGCCATATGCAAATAACTTCTTTGCCATCTCCATTCAGGAGCACGTGTCACTAACTTTGAATTCAAAAAAACGTGGGCTGGTTCCAGTTTCAGTAGGATTATTTGCCCTGCCCACATAATTTGAATTTAAAACAGAATTACAACATCAGCCTATAAGTTACCTACATGATCTGGGCTTACTAGCCCATTATAATATTTTTGATAGTCGAACTGAATTTTCAAAAATATATACGTATTAATTCAAATTTAACGACAACGCCAATACAAATGGGCTAACATGCAGCAAATTTCAAAATCCGGTCTCAGACCGGCCTAAATACTTTGTCTTACTACTTGCCTCCATACCCTATTCGATCATTGTTACGGTTATGTTTGTGTTGCATTCAATCCATTTTACATAAGAATACGCGTTCGGTAAATATATTAGTATAAGCATAAATATAATTTCCTTCTCTGGATTATGGATATTTAAATACTATGTCACTTATTTAAATATTAACCAAACGAAATGTATTAAGGTAAATCAAATAATAAATACGACCAGTTAGGAATCTTTTCTACTTTTTTCAACAAAATATGGAGGAATTGTAGGATAATTCGAGATTTGACTCAACACTAATATGGTTACACATGGTTACCATGTGTACACGTTGTAAACATAATTATCAGTCAATCCCACATACCCCCATGCTTTAAAACTGCGGGGAGGGTAGGCAGTGGTCTAACATCAATAATTTTCCTTAGTGGTTTTTTTGCCATAAAACAAGAAACCAAAGCGACGGAGACACCATGGCCATCCCAGATGTCTCAATAGTGTGCAAAGTCGGAAGCCAAACGGTCGCAATTAGTAGCCGGGATGCACATTCATTCACAGCCTTCGTAGAACAGCTAACAGGTAAGCCATACCCACTTATTTGAAACTCGGGCATGCTTAAGATGTTTTGGATCCGGTATCATATAGCCTAATCTGCTAGATCTATATGTTAGATTAGGTCTTTTCGGTTCCGAACCAATTTATGTGTATGTATCTAGCAATTGTTCTGGTTATTTCAGTTATAGTTTAGTGGAAATTATTAGTAATTTCAGGCAATTGGATAGGTTTATTGTTAGGTGCTGCTATCACATGAATGCCTTATTATGGAGTTGCTTATAATACATATGATTCACTCCTGTGTTGCACAGTCGTGTTTCAAATTGATGTACATTGTTTACAACCCATTTGATTGGCCCTGTATATGCATAGTGATCTTCTTTCAGCTCGTCATATATCAAGGTGCTAGTAAAATATCGTAGCGCAATGGGAGAATTCCTACATTAAGTACCCAATAACGAATAACCAGTTCTGCTGAATATGTGTACACACTATATATACTCGGGTTATATAATCAAGTTATGCAAACAGGGTTGGTCCCTCTGAGCTCCGAGCATAACCCGGTCTTTACATTTGAAATCAACAAAGGGCAACAATGCTCGCTTACAAATGATGCAGAATACAGTAACATGATACTATTGTGTTCACTTCTGCACGTAAAGCTGGTGTATGTGACCGGGTCGCCCATTAATTTAAACCATCATCCGCAAGCAGAACAGATTGGACGCGAGTCGGAGTTGACTGAAAATTGTCCCTTACAACGCAATAATGGTACCATCATCATTGATTCATATGCCAGGCGCGGTCAGGTTCCGTCCACAGATCAGCAACCAGAGGGACCAGTCCGGCAAACAAAGCGACGGATGTCGACGTTCAAAGAAGCTACAGGAAGCTGGTTTCCTGGTGCTCTAACTGCAGTGCCCTCATATGGTATTTGTGCGGAAGAAGAACCAATTACACTACGATCAGCCACATGGGCTCATTATATCAAAGACATTGGGCAGGAGTTCAAAGGAGGTGTTGTTGAATTCCGGCAAAAATTAGTTAAGTTTGCAACCAAAGTTGGATTCCATTTCAAATATATGAAGAATGATGCGCGGTATATACGTGTAGTGTGTGCCCGTGAACAAGAAGAAGGATGCAAGTGGTTCATTAAAGGGTCAGTGTCCTCGATTTCAGGCGCATATGTCATAAAAGAGGCGGATTTTAGGCACACCTGCAAGCTGGCAATGATGAGTTCTGATACTAAACGCCTTGGGCAACAACTCATTGGCAGCATCATCGCTGATTCAATTCGCGCAACCCCGACCTTAACGGCAACAGATATTAAAAGAGACATTCTTAAGTTCTGGGGATTTGATGTCAGTTATGAGAAGGTAAGTGGCAGGGGCTGGTCATTTGGGGCCAATTCCTGGAACAAAAAAAGAATTGTAACTCAAATATAATTGCATTAATTTAAATGGTTAGATACCGTTAGTATACGCTAACGTTTGTATGCGTCATGTTGCAGGTCTGGAGATCACTGGAAGTAGCCCGTGCTAATCTGTTTGGATCTTTTGATGACTCATTCGATGAATTGCGATGGTACGCTGATGCAATACTGCGCACAAACCCAGGGAGTATAGTTAAGCTTGAAACAGAGCCAACGGAAAATAGATTCCAAAGATTTTTTGTTGCATTTCATGCTTGCATCCAGGGATTCCGCCACTGCAGACCTATGCTTTTTGTAGATGGGACATTTATGAAAACTCGCTATAAAGGGACGTTGTTGTCTGCAACTGCGAAAGATGGTAACAATGGTAAGCTATGCTAACTTCCACATGGATACCTATATTACAATGTATTACCACTGTGATATCACATAGGTAACTCACTTATTATTATAAAAGTGAAGAACGGGACCCAGTATTGGGCGAGACTAGTCGGACACATAAATAGATTTTGTGTTTCGTAGGATTATTCCCCGTGGCCATTGCGATCGTTGACTCGGAAAATGCAGACAACTGGGAATGGTTCATCAAACTGCTGAGTGAACATGTTAAGCATGAGCTTGAAATTATATACGTGTCAGATCGAGCAGGTGGATTGTTGCATGCTTTTAAATCAATACCATCAAAACCCCTACACTTTTATTGCTTGTATCATCTTATGAAAAACCTCCGGTCCATGTTCAATGCCAAGAAATATTCCGACGCTTTCAAGAATTTAATGTGCAAACTGTTGAAGGACGCTGCATATGCACCTACTGTTAACCTGTTTAACAGTGCAATTCAGATATTTAAAGAAAAGGGTGGTGCAAATGCGGAACGCTTTCTGAAAGATCTACCAGTTGATAAATGGGCGGTGGCTTTTTCGCCCACGGTTCACAGATATGGAGAACTAACGAGTAATGCTGCTGAATCGTTTAACAGCTGGATTTTGGAACCACGCTCACTCCCCGTTTGTTTCATGTTGGATTGCATAAGAATGCAATTGATGCGCTGGTTCAATGAAAGGCGAGCAATGAACGAGAAGTGTACCGGAGCACTAACTCCACGCATGGAAGAGTTATGGAACACGTTGCAGGGTACCGGTCAACATTGGAGCATAATCCCAACCAATAAAGCTGGGGTAATGGAAGTATTTGGGTCTTCAAACGTTGTGGTATGTATTTCACAATTATTGGCTCATAGGGTTGTTATATCATACTGGAAAGCAGTAAATACCATTTGCATTGTTACACTCGGGCGGCAAACTGGCTTTATCTATTTATTCAGTGTTTGCATTATTTCTGCCTACTAAAGGAACAGTAGATCGTGTCCTACTATGTGATACATTAAGAACCGTTTTAGGGGGAACATATCATAGTCTCCACCTCTACATATGAGTATCTAACGGATTTCTATTTTGAAGGTTAATATCAACGAGCGAAAATGTGGTTGCTATCAATGGCAATTAATGGGCTTCCCATGTGTTCACGCAGTTGCTGTTATAACTAGAACAAAGATTGATATACGTACTGTGGTCGAGAAATTCTTCTTTACAGACACATATACACTTGTGTACGAGGCAGACATCAACCCAGTGCCACAGTCTGAACGGACGGAGTTTATAGATCTGAACCACCCAACAAAAATACTGCCGCCATTGCACAAAGTCGGGCATGGGCGTCCTAAGAAGAAGCGCTACAGGTCGAAAGGCGAGACTGCCCACAAACGATTCCTATGCAGTCGATGTGGGAAGTATGGAACTCACTACTGGACTACTTGTCGCGCAGCGCTTGAGTGACACAGTATGAATCGTGTTACACTACGCGTATATGTAACTGTCCCTTTTTGGTTGATGACAATGAAGTAATGTACTAGTCTGATTAGGGTATGTAACTGTGATGTATGGAGCAACTTTTTCGCTGTGTGAAATAACTACCCATTAAGTATGCACACGTCATATTAAACTGATAAGTTCTAATATATTGTAATCCAAACTACGGCAGCAAAGTCTGTTTGTCGGTGTGGCAGGTCGATTTTACATGTTCTAGATGACACTCGCCCGGGCGTATACTAGTAGCCCCTCTCATGAATAACAATTAGGCGTTGCTCAAGGGAAATTGGCCTGTTAAACAGGTTGATTACAAAACTGCCCTCGTTCGGAGGCTCAACCTTGAATTCATGTAACAGTCTCAATAGTACATGTAATATACATTCATCGAGAAATTTATGTGTAACGGTCTGAACAGTAATTGTAAGTAGGTATGGACTACCAAGTAAGTTTGTGAAACCCATGTTAAATTCATATGGCATACATAATTTACTGTGATCAAAAGTAGCATGGAGAATGGCTGAACCGGTCAAGTCGAAATCAGTGGCGTCGTAAGGGTTTAGGGGGCCCTATTCAAACATTTGAACGAGGCCCCAAAATGAGGTCCCGATCCTAATATGTGTAGCTTATATAAATTATCAACACAAGGAGCTAAAACCTCAAAATACTGGGAAATAAGTCATTGTTTAGCTTTACTCATAAAGACGGTAGAGATCTAGTTAATAGAGTGGGAATGCACTTTCTACTTTTTTATTGTCTTTCCTCTACCGAATTGAATCGATAGAGGAAAAATGACTCTATAATTGAATCATTTAGCTTATAAGTAACATTGAAATGTCAATTGCTAGATATTGTTTAGCTTTACTCATAAAGATGTTTGAGAGCTATTTAATAGAGTAGGAATGAACTTCTACTTGTTGATAGACTTTCCTCTACTTGTTTATTAATAATGAAGTGGGGAAAAAGAAGGATAGGAGATGATTTTGAGTGAAGACCATCGTTTCATTCATTAGTTAACTAATAATAGAGTTTTTTTTTTAACTAAACATAGTAATGGGCTGAACATAGTGACTTGGGCCATGCGCCCCAAATGGGGGCCCGGTGCGGGCGGGCTGCCAGCACAGGCCCAAAGACGATACTGAGTCGAATATATATGTTATAGTTGCCAATCAACCAGTATTATAATAGTCACCCATTCGATGAATCAGACGTTTGCGGCAACTCAGATTGGACCGTCCAGCTAATGTAGCCACAACTGAATTCAGAGACTATATGTATATGGTTATATATATTGGGAATTTCATGCCAGCCAATCTAATTTCTATATTGAAGAAATCTTTCTATATCATATCTCTCATTCAAGTGTATCATCTTCGAACTATTTTATCCAGCCTACACATAAGAGGCTGTTGATTTAGGTTCACATCGGTTTAGTAATAGGAATTAATCCTGATTACTTTCACTATGGGACACTATAAATGTATATCGCTTCTATTGTTCATCCAGAAGTTGACTTTCACTGTATTTTGTATGCATTAGATACTTTCTCTTCTGATATACGTCATCATTTATTTTAATACATATATAGTATGTTTGACACTAATACGGCCCAGTTGCAGGTGGATCGCAATGCCCAGCTATAGATGATAGTTCGAAGTTTATAGATCACAGATTAGCAAATCGACTGCCTAGAACTCCTCGCTGATAAAGCTCATTTTCTGATTGAACAGTTGGAAAAGCCCACATATCCTTAAATATTAAATCGAGCGCCAGTGTATAGCCCATTATCAAATTATCAAGTTGACGGGGTTTAATATAATAGGGGCAAAACGGCGTAAACTTGGTGGCATGAATCGTTGTTTACATTAACGTACACGATAAATTTACAAATTGTGAGAAAACAAAGATAGATGTAACCCGAAGTGGATTGAAGCTCGCCCCAGCGAGCCCATAACACTATGTATAAATGATACAGGAACGGTGTATTATGCACTCACTGAATTCAGAAGCACAGGGTAAATATATGTAATGTGGGATGGAGGCATCAAGAGGAGCATCAGTTTAGGCACGTACGAATCTGGTTTTCAATTTGTACGCAAAACAAACACCCACTGGATATAGGTCACTAGATGTACTAGTTTTGGACCCCCTCATGCTTCCGCCTTTATATGTCTTGGTCTTACGTCATCTTCAATTGGAATATGATGCAACAAATCAACGCACTTAGCATACAGGACAAAAGTCTAACACGGACTACTTCATATATCATCAGAGAGAATTATCACAATTATATATATGGTGTCGTACATGTAAATGCATACTTAAAATGTGTTTGTTTAGTATCTGCATTTATGCATATATGCCCAAAATATTTGAATATTTTTGTCATCCAACTGCTGCAAGTGGTAGCTCTGTGCAACCCAACTGTACATGGGTGCCATACAGTTTTAATAAAGGTCATGCCCCCAATGAATTTTTGGTTCCAAACGTCTTTTTTCACAATGTGCTTATATTAAGGGGTTCAATGTATCACAACTCTATGGTGTGTATCATTCATACATAATATGTAAGATGAAATCAGGAAATATTAAGTGCAGCACAGTCCAGTTTACGAACCATACAAATCCATACACAGAATAAATAAGTGGTTACTTAGATATAATAACAACAAAACAATTGACATAAAATAAGCGTTCCCAGGTAGTAGCTGATTACGGAAAACAGATGACTCAAGCCACAGTACACATATACCTGTGCTTCATTCTGCAGGAATGAATGGAGCAAGGGCTGTCTCATAATGCAGGCCTGTTCCATCAGAATAAGGGGCCTTGAGCCAGAATGGGAAAGCATTTCCATATGTGCTGTAATCTGATTCACCGTCATCAATCTCCGTATAATACGTATCATCAGAATCATCTGTCGTAAGACTATCTGCAGAGTGATGTGTCTGGAAGACAAAATTCTAAAATCAATATACACAAACATGCCAACATCAGTAACCAGTATAATGCATTCACACTATACAAGTACACTGTGGGGTGTACAGTATGTAGTTTGGTCCACCTATATAAATAATAAAGTATATAAACACCATTTATATACTGACGTAAGACTATCAACAATGGATTGTACTAATGTATCATGGTAAGAGTAAACAAACCTGCTCACAACTGGTGGCTACATGGTTAGGCCCAACACGAACAATTACATCAATATCGGCCTGCCCTTTTTCAGGGAAAAAAGCTATTGTTGGTATTGTACACTGCAATCGAACAATTGGACTATTTTTAGACAACAAATCTGCAGTGTCAAACCATATATAACACAAACGACATATTGCAGCACTATACCAAAATGGAGGAAACGATGGTCACAGTGGACATGTTAGAAACGAGTCCATTCTACTTAATAATATGCCTAAGCCGGTGTGTGATTATTTAAATCAATATATAAAAAACAATATTATACAAACCTTAGCATATTCATTGATAGGATTGGCAGTGTCACCAGAAACAATGTCATTGGGCTCATGCGCATAAGCAATCGGTGCAGCATGGTCGCCAGAGCCATTACCATTAGTGGCAACTGATTCCTACATAAACATATATATATACTAAGTATACATCACTTGTATATCTCAATCACAGTGTTAAATAATGAAGAAATAAAACGTCACAACCCCATATATATGATCATCAAGACAACAGAGTCAGTATATAATTGCTGATATATATGAGTATCTGTAGTGAATAGATAACTGTGCGGAATATGTCACAAATTAGAATATTTGTTATCCAATCGACGTACCTGATCACAACCGATAGCTGCATTGCAACTCACAATGCCAACTACAATATTTGGCTCAGATCTATCAAATTTCACAGGTAACGATATGCTGGGCTCGATAACCTCAGTTCGCACTGCAGCCTGCATTATAATATATTTATAGTACTTTTATAGACTGTAATGTAAAGGATGCTAGGCGAATAAAGCGACAAATGAAGCAAAGCACATCATAGTGTGTATGAATAAGTATAACACAAATTGACAATATGGAACAGTTTAAATATATAACAAAGTTTTAGGCAGACCTCATCAGACTCGTTGTTGTGATTCTCAACACTGAGGAAAACAATGTCACGTTGTTCAGAACCATCAGAAAGATCGACCACATGGTCATCAGAATCCTTATCCGCTGTGCCTCCTGAACCCTATGTTTACACCATGAAGAAGGCAAATGCATACATTATTATTACCTAACTGGTCTTAGTACTTAAACAAGTGAAAGCAGAGTTGTAAAATATATATTTAAAACAGAGCACAACCTCAATAGTATCGTCTGCTGGAATTTGATGCTCTGATACATGGCCAGTATTAGGATGCTGCTGGAAAAAAACTTTGCCTACAACTAGGTGCCCATCAATTTCCTCTTTATCAGCACCCAAGTGATATTGGTGCAATATCCAGTTGTGCTTAATAGATTTTACACGAGCTTTCGCAGTTGAATGGAGCACAAATATTTTCTTGTATCCAAGGTGTACCCCACCATCAACAACAGGCTTTGGGCGCCCACTGAGATGCCACCGAACGGTTGCCGTTTCTGGGTCACATCCATTCTTTATCTGCCGATGTTTTCTAGTCCCACGGGCATGTGCATTGCAAATACGATAAAACACATGGCATGCATTTCCATCATAACAAACACCTAATATTACATCGAACATATTTAACTAACCTTATAAAGATCACGTTATATGCGATATGACCACCCGGGTACAAATTTTGACCCACAAAGATAGCGAAATGTACCTGGAAGGTTCTTTGGATGGGTATAGCAAATACCGTAATCACCGCCTACGGTTGGAATGAAGTCATCAATGAAAGCATGTAATTTAACTTCACCAAGACCACACTTTGCCGACAGGTGCAACAACAACTGTGCATCAGTTGGTTTAAATTTAACACCCAAAGGCAACCCAGGACAAACACCAGATAACTACAATTGATATTTTACAAATAAGCAGTATATCAGTGACGAAGCCAGAGCTAAATTATATCTAATTAGTACTGCAAATTACATTTTTAAAATGGTAGAAAAGACAACTCACATCTTTGTTTGAAATTCTATGACTGCATTTGGGACATTCTATACTAACATGTCCATCTTGCACATCGGTGGTACTAGACATACAAGCATATTTGACATGTTTTACAAAACCTCTTTCCGTCATCAGCAAAGTCCTACACGGAGATAGGTCAAAATCGAATGGCAGCCATGATAATTGCAACAGTTACATAGGTAAAAAAAGATTTTCATTCTTCTAATTCACAGTCAATGGAAGCAATCAATCATAAACTCAGATAGGGTATGATATGTCGATAGTTAAAACAGCCAAAATAGATTTTCATAAACAGTTAAATAATCAACAGATGTTATCAGCAAACCTATTCTTGGAGCTATACCGCTGGTCCTGATTTTTATCACCCATCACCGGACTTCAGATGTGATAATGCAACCGATCTGGAATTAGATTAACCGGTTAAGATCAGGCACACGAAAGGGCACGAAAGGGGTTTTTAAAAAAATGTACTACCAAAGGGATTCAGAGGGCTGGATACAGGCGGCAACAATGGCAGTATACCTCTGGTCGGTGAGATTGGCCGATTGTGAAGTACAACTGAAACTAAAGTGATAGCTTCTATGTCGGGCAGGTGATTTCAGATATAAACAAAGATAGGAAAAAGACGTGGACGGCAGCAGGGTAAATATCCCATTGGGATTCTAGTAATAGACTCCCATCGGTTGTTGCCCAAACAATATGATGGGTTAAACCACAGAAACCGGGGTTGTTTATTATTATTATTTATTTTTACCTATCCACCTGTAAATTAGTAGTTGGATCCAGCCCATTAATCAGAAGGGGTAATCAGAACACTTCTATACTCGGGTGAACATATACCTGGCCCAATAAATGTTACAGATTCAGGCAGCTCATCTTAGTCTTTATGTTAAATTACATCTATGATTGCTCGGACGATGGATAGATATGGTCACAGTCAATTTAGTTACCTTCAACTTTAGTCTGTGGCAAACTGGCAATACATTTTAATTTAGTTAAGTTTGATTCAAGTAAGCACAATTCAGTTTATTTTAGTACAATTCTGTTTCATGTGATCAAACGTATATTGGAATTAAGCGACATTGCAGCATATGCGTGATTGTATAAGTAATATTGTCAACATAAATAGCATCCTTTTCTACAATCATTTAAAATTTATACAATCATTAGGTACTTTTATTTTAGCTAACTATATAGGAGTAATATTAAGTGTACACCAATAAATCAAAAGAGCGATAGCGTTAAATCCTGTAATGTCTAAACATCATTTTCATAAGCGATCTAAGTGAACAAAACTGTAATCTTAGTAATCAATTATATGCACATACGAAACTACACATTGAAATATATCCGTAAATATAATTGACTCCAACATTGCAACAAAGTTCATACTTAACTTGCCATATCGAAAATAACGGGTTTGGACTATGTCATTAGGTAATGCACTACTCGTCTAAGTCGTATATTTGTAATATGATATGAGAGACTATCGTAAATCATAAGTAATTCTACTGATCTAAAAAGTTGAACTTCAATTTAGCGGGCTAGTTAGGTGTGGTGTGTAAACCAACAGCTGAAGAAACGCGAGAGGTTAATAGGGTGTTGGAACTGAGGTAGATATGTGACAAATAATGGCACGTCATACATCAAGTTCATGCTTGACGGACCAACAACAACCAATGTTTAAACTAATTACTACTACCAATATCATTTTCAAATAGCATGTTAAATCCCTCCAGTCCATTATACCACGGACAAATAAAACTGTAATGAATGATAACTCAAATTAAAAATCATACAAGTATGGAACAGAAGTGAGATCGTACAACTAAGAAAAGAAATTGAGTTGACCAATGCAATTGTAGTATACCAATAGGAAATATACTATCACTATAACCATATAGTAATATATTCCCTCCGTCTCACAAATCTTTACCCACTGGAGTTAGCGCGGGATTTAAGAAAGGACCTTAAAATAAGAAACGAATTAAAAAATGATATTGTTAGTAGTATGTTATTTTTTTATTGGAAAGTAATTGTTCAAGTGAATTGGATTGGTAAGTTGTAATATTGTTGTGAAAAATAATGTTGTTTATGTGTGGGGTAAATTTCATTTTTAATAATGGGTAAAGTTTTGTGGGACACCTACAACAGGAAATTGGGTAAAAGTTTGGTGGGAGTACTAACTAACGAACCTCTTACCAGGACAACGGGTATTAGGAACATGGTATAGTAGAAACACACAAGTAAGCGTAGGCATATCATAATGGAGTTATTGGGTTTATAAGACCCTAGGGTAATCTCAATGAGGGATCTTCGCATTGTGCTCCTGCTCCCCACAGGGTTGGAGCATGTGCTAC
>JAQRGC012300826.1:0-13111 GCA_028659135.1 Plantago lanceolata | reverse complement strand
GCATTGCTTTGTTTCAATACGCATGGGTGTGAAGAAAGCAGAAAGTATAGCAAATAGAAACGGATAGGGATACCAACACTTAAAAAAAATTATTCATACCAATTGGAACAAAATATTGCAAGTCTTTGGTGCCGATATTTCCTAAAAATCAGTACATCAGTGATAAGTTCTTTAACATTCTTGATTTACTGGATTTCCTTAATTTGACCCAGGTCTACTGAATCAATGCATGTTCATCACAGCAACCCCACACATTTGGAACAGATGATAAATTTGCAGAATATCCAGTGTCTATAAAGTGGAAATTGCAAAATTCACTTCCACATACTATCTGAATTCAACTAAAAATGTCACATACCAATACCATACTACTACAATGATAGGTAGCACACAAACTAATGACATTCTAGGTATCATCAATCATATCCTACTATAGTAACAACTAACAAGTAGTAAATCATGAGCTGATAAGCTCACCTAGTGGCGCCAAGGCCAATGTTATGAGGAAAAATGGTGGTTCCATAAACATTATTGTTCCCATGGACAGCATCCGTCCCATAAAACATTGGAATCCCAAGCCTAGTGTCCATACAACCTTGCTGCAACCCATCGATCATGTCAGCCCAATCGGATGCCCTCGCATTTTCGATCGGCTTGCTTCCTCCTCCACTCAACACACTACCTACATTTCCATCAAACACAAAGAAAATCCAAAATCAATAAGCAAAATACACAAATGATCGCTACATTTCCCTCAATCACAAACAAAATCCAAAATCAATAAGCAAAGCACACAAATATAATCCCTACATTTTCATTAATCACAATCAAAATCCAGAATCAATAAGCAAAATACAAAAATCATCCCTACATTTCCATCAATCACAAACAAAATCCAACATCAATAAGCAAAATACACAAATGATCCCTACATTTGAATGAACCACAATCAAAATCCTGAATCAATAAGCAAAACATACAAACATAAATCGTAATAAAATCCAGAATCAATAAGCAAAACACAACAAATGATGCCTACATTTTCATTAATCACAGACAAAATCCAAAATCAGTAAGCAAAATAAACAGATGAACTGTGATCGAGTTTTGAGCAGTAAAGTAGACCTATAAAGCGGTCTCTCATAACGTAAGGAGAAGCGACGCTTCGCTCGATCTGAGTCATCTGGCCGATCTTCTCGGCCACGGTCATCCGTGAGAGAAGGTCCTTGACTCGAGCTTCAACAGGTGCATTTGCGTCTTTGTAGATGCAATCCATAGCTCGATTGGTAGGTGAGTCAGTGACTCGGTCGGTTTCTGACAGTGTATGTGAGTCGTCTCCGGTGAGTCACGGTGGAGTAGTGTAGTTGTTGATGATAGTCCACTATGCTATGGTGAAAGAGGGAAATTATTAGGTAGATAAAAGGACAAAAATTGCCAGGTTTTATGCCAAAAATATGATGGGTATGTATGATTGATGATTATGATTTATGAGAGATGGGTGGGTCCCGCCTAAACTGCAACTACTCGCTCATTCTGATTTTTAGGCAAACTCCATGCAGGTGGCCAGGTGGGCACACTCGTGTAGACCAGACCGGTTCATATTACCCGCGGTTCTAGGTTCATGAACTGCCTCTTCAAGTTGATTGAAAAACATATGAACCGAAATCGAAATGTCTAGGTGCATCTGCAACTGTCCTGCATGGCATAAACTTGAATCGATCTAATTTCGGCGGTTTACTATGGTTTTAAGTGTTGGACTTAGTTAATTTTGATATATGTGAAATAGTATTTCAATCAATGTTTACATTATGGCTCACCTTTATGGATTAGCTGCTCCATCTTGTGGAAAATTTGTCATCAGTAGTTGAAAGAGTTACTACAATAGTTGGAGGAAATTGGTTGAGCCTTAAATATACGGATGGCAAAAAGAACTCCTATATAAACGTAGGAGTACTGCAGTTGGAGGAAATTGGTTGAGCCTTAAATATACGGATGGCAAAAAGAACTCTTATATAAACGTAGGAGTATTGCCCTTTAGAATCATCCCTCAACAAATACATCTCTCTTCCTTGAGCACTCTTCTATTCAAGCAATCTTTGCTTCTGTTTTTGTTTTGTATCTGTGAGGTGATCTCTGAGAGAATCTGAGTGTAATATTTCTCTAAATCAGTCGGTAAGAGTGAAATCTCCCGTGGACGTAGGCAATTGTTTACTTTTAATTTCGGTCGCTTCCGCACAACAAGTCGGAGTGTTACCGTGTTAGAAGATTTAATGTTGAAATAAGGTGTTATCTTCATTTGCAATATAGTAGTACTCTAGAAACATCAGATCATAGCAATGAGTAACTTAAGTACATATAGATTTCTAGTTTCAAATGTTATTAATCAATAGAATCAAACAATCCAATGCTGGAAAAAGTTCAAGAATCAGCCAAAGAAGAAAACACACTTATGGTGTTCTGCTCATCATCTTATGTTCAAGAGTTGTCATCTGTTGTGACTGTTGGCTAATAATGGAGGATGTCGCCGGATACTCAGACAGCACGATTTCATACCCATCGTAATAAGATTCCATTCCCTCGCCCAGGATTTGCCATACCAAACCTCCTCCTAGTCCTCCTCTAGTACTTTTCGTGTAAGTATAAATATTAGCATAAACACTTGTCATGAACGAGTCTCGTCCTTCTACACTGAATCCAGGATCTTTACTTGATTTGCCAAACTCGCTGAAAATCATTGGTTTCTTCAAAATGGTTCTGGAATCTCTCAAGTGACTTGCCATCCAATTCCACATGAATGTCATCTGTGCTGCATCACTCTGCCCTGATAGCCATGCGTCCGGATATGCATGAATGGTGGTGAAATCAATCTCCTTGACAAGATTGTTGCTGAGAAAATCTGTTCCAACTTGATAACCTGGATTGAACTGTTTCCTATCTGGGATCGAATCTCCGTAGAATCCTTCCATGCCAACCTCAAGCAAGTGTTTATTGTCTATGGATTTCACATAACTGGCCATTTCTTGCACCCAGCCCTGCAATTGGACATTATTAATTGATCATACAAAAAATTCCTAATTATATACACTAGTTTTCATCATATAAGATCCCTGGATTGTTTGATAACCGGAGTGTATTTTCTCATGATTAGGAATCACAAGGCCAGACTTCAAAATTGTATGGTGCATGTACGTAATAAGGGGTCACTCACGTTGAGTGTGTTGCCAGAGTAGTCAGCTTGGCAGCGGGGTTCATTGATAAGTTCCCAAGCCATGATGGTTGGATCATCTTTGTAGGCAATCCCAGTCATTGTGTTGATTCTCGTCAGCACTCTCTGCAGTCGAACAATTTGTCAATTAGTTTTAAAATGAACTATTAATTGTTGATTTACCGAACCGTTTGGGTTAGTTTGCAGTTTGGATCTGAACCATGAAGCATTAATATTAGACAAGAAGTTCCGGAAATCTGGAATTACCTGGACATGATTCTTATAGTATCCTTTGACAACTTGATTAGTGTAGAAATCGTCATCGTTATTTATCTGAACACCAGCATTTCTAGCCCAGTTCACATACCGAGGCCTGCCTCCAAAATCTTGATAGTTGTTCACTAAACTCAGAATCAAGAGAACTTTGTATTTTGATGCCTCTGATACCACAAAATCAAGTGCCTGAAACATCAGCATCTACTTATTAGTAACATATCGCAAAGTAAGTTGTCGTTAAGTTCAAACACAGGTGAAATCTGAAGAGCCTGATTACCTCCATCACTAAACGCCCATGTTCGACAAACAGTGAGACCAGAAGCTGCAGCATCACGAAACACATTGGAAACCTTGTACCTTTGAGATGGCTGAGAAGCGACATTAATCATCCAGTAAGCATTGAATCCATTGAAGAGAAATGGCGAATTATCCAGAACAAATTGCGTTCCTCTCGTTTGAACAAATGATCCTGAACTAGGCATTGATGATCTTGCCTCAAATGATGATAAAGATATAATCAGGAAAATTAGTAAAGGTGATGCAGCAGCACCAGCAGCAGTAGTACTAATTCTTCTGATGAAGCAAATAGCCATTGTATATATTAGAATGTTTTTAGATATGTTTGTAGTGAAATGGATAGAAATCTGATGGTGTTTATATAGGGGCTGTTAGTTGATCAAGTGGACGAAAAGTTAGTTATGAAACCATGTTAAAGGGAACTGAGTTACCTGAAACCTGGGAATTCTGGAATTATGAAGGTGACTGGTCATGTCTAGTTGCAGTAACTGCTTGCTATAGATGGAATGGAAAGACAATAATATAATTATATATCATCAAGTTCTGTAACGTGAATGAATTAAGGAGACAGTTATGACAAACCATAACACATAACACTTGTGTTACAGTTTCAATTATCCAGTTTTTCAGATGGCTCTATACAGAAACACAAATCACCTGGGAATTGAACCCGTCGCTTATTACGGGGATTGAACCCGTGAGCTGTTCGCATTGCTAATCTTTGGCAGCTGTTTTCATTATTCTTCGATGAAACTTGTGGTGTTGCTACTCTGATGTTTCCTGTCATATTAGCTCGTTTACACGTTTCAATGGTGTTGCAGTTTGTGGTTATTGGCATGTTGATGAACAAATGGGATCAGGCATGAAGAGAAGTTCAGAGCATGCTCTTTTTACATACAGACCGCTATAGCTAGTTACAGTAATCTACACGAACCCTAACCTATCTGTCTGCTCCATTACAAAGTGTACAACAACATTCCTGAAAGATCAAAACCTCCTGCAGTTTAACAAATGATCACTCTGGGTAATGCTTCAATGCTTACCTGTGCAGATTAATCATTTGGATTCATATCCGACTGCTTTAGATTACACAGATCATCTAATTTGGCAGCTACCAGTTCATTCACATTGTCAAATCACTTCAAATGTGTTCTTAAGCGACTGGAGCTGGTTCGAGAGAACTGGGTGTCTCGTCTTGGCTTGCACGTTCACATTTCTCATTGGATACTGAGTTGTCATTTCCTTCCTTTGACGCAGAGCTAGGAGCTCCAACTGTACTTAAATTTTGAGGTTCTTCCTGTTTCGCCTCAGAATAAATTGAACCTGAAGATTTATTGATGCCTTCAACCGAATTGTCATCATGTTTCTCATGTCCAGGGTCTTCACATATACCCGAGCTTTCTTTCCCATCCACATAACTCAATCTGTTACTGTCACCATGTTTAGCTACATTGCCAGTGACCTGTTTGTACGATCATAAGAAAGAACACAATCATCATAGGAAAATTGACTGAAGAGAGCGAGTGGGGCAACTGGTTAGTACCCCCGAACCAATAAACTATGATTAAAACATACAGCTTAAGTAACATATGAGTGTTCATCAGATTAAAAAGATACTATAGCTTTTCTGAATACAATGTAATCCTAGTTTTGAAATCGCATAAGATCCATTGTATATCTAGGTAAAGGTTACCTCATCAGCGGGTATCAATGACTCTGAATTGTTGGCACTGTCTGCTGTTTCACCAAATTCAATTGGATTCACAGCTTCAAAACTTTTAATAGAGGTCTCATTGTCATTGGTGAAGCAGCTCAAGCCAGTTTCCTCATTTGGTATAAACTGCTCAGGAAGTGCATCGTAAATGCTCAATGCCTGTGAGTTACCGCTAGCTACTTCTGTAGGATATATGGCATTTTCATGAGCAGAATCAATATTGACAGCTCCTGAAATAGGCCTTTCCGAAGATTCAGGTGACTCCTGCTAGACAGGACATGGAGAGCTCAATACTTGTTTATTACTGTACTAATGCAGGCATGCTCCATTTACTTAACAGTTGCAAAAATGGTACTTCATGCATTCTAAAAATGGCTCAAAGGATCCCCGAAAGATCTTCTCTGTCCCAGAAACATAGGTGCAAGGTATCCACTTAGTTTCAAATTACAAAAAGGCTTCATTGCGTTGTATGAATGATAGGTTTTTAATATGCCTAAAAATCACAAGGAGAAAAAAATAGCTCCCTCCAGAAAAGGATCAATTAATCGAATTATTGTTTCCATACCTGTGCCATTTCAGTGTGTCTAATGCCTCCATCAATGTCTGGATCGGCTGTCAAGTTCTCGGTCGTAGATGATGAGTTCATGGATCCAGCAGGACTTAAAACTTCAATATTATTTCTTACTAAATGCTGAGTCTCCTGGTCTGCGTAATGATCAAAACTTGCTGTGGACCCAAGATCCACTGAAAAAGACTGTTGCAATACCGATTTTGGTGATGTAGATGAACTTCGATGAACCGGATCGCCTTGAAACTCCACATTTGTAGTCCGGGATACTGATAGTGAATCATCAGAATCCAATATAGTTGGAGCGGAAGAACTTGCTTCACCTTCATACAGTTGATATTCATGTTCTGAATGATCTGGGATCTCAAATACTACTCTTGCTCTTGTTCTCTCATCGTGCTCAGTTGTAGGCCTCAATCTTTCTTCAATATCCTCAGAAGATGCTATATTACCCTGAGCTGAAGAACTTTCACCTTCATATAGTTGATCTTCATGTTCATAATTGTCAGAGGTCTCGAAATCTGATGCTGTCATCGTTTTCTCCTCATGTTCGGAGGTAGCCCTCAATCTTTCTTCAGAATACTCGGAAGACATCATACTGCCCTGCGCGGAAGAACTTGGTTCACCTTCATATAGTTGATCTTCATGTTCATAATTGTCAGAGGTCTCGAAATCTAATTCTGTCATCGTTTTCTCCTCATGTTCAGACGTAAGCCCCAATCTTCCTTCGGAAGACCTTATATTATGCTGAGTTGAGTGTTCCATGTAATGACACTCATCTAGGTTCTTAGATTGTTCTTCAATGTGCACAATAGTTTCTGGCTCAGGTGTCTCGAGCTGTTTGATTTCGACTGTGTTATAATCCTGCATAATAAGCTATTTATCAAATTCATGGCATATGGAAGTAAATTTTTCAGAAAACATGGAGAAAGATAGACCATGAACAATAATTGTGTCAGCAGAAGTATAAAGGTAGTTAGTTTATAACCCTGACTTACTACTTGCTTAGGCAATTCGTCTTGGCGTGATGGTGCATTCCCTGTTGATTGTCGCTGATTCGCATGAGCCGACATTGATAAGCTTTCAGATGATAGTTCCTCAAGAGAATCTGAGCTAAATGATGTTACGGATTCCTGGTCTATATCACTGTCGTTTAACTCAGGAATCAATGGTAAAGATGCCCATGAATGAGTTTTATGTCCTTGAAGAAATTGATCACCTGGGATGCTCGGGCTCGGCAGATCCCCAAAGTTGCTGTTTCTTGAATATCCAACTTCCAGTATATCCCGTTCACTAATGTCGTCTAAATTTCTTGATCTCAATTCATTTGCACTGGCTGAACTGAAATTCAGGTCCATGTCAGTATCATACGTTTCAATATCCTCGTCGCGGTACGAGAAGCTATCATCTATTGTTACTGAAGAACTAACTTCTGAGAGCTCCACTTGTAGATCAGAAGCAATTGAATAAGAAGGAGCATGACGCCGCATGAACCTATTAGCACGGTACATGTGCTCCTCTAAACTGTTTCTCCCTAGGCGAGAGGGAGAGGGAAAGTAACTTGAATTTTCTCCTATCTGGTCATTGAACTCCTTTCCCTGGGCAGCAGTTGTTCGAGGTGAAAAAAGTTTTTTCAGTACTGCTTCTTTGTCTATCTTAAAGAATGGTGCCCCCTCTTCTGCCGAAGATGATGATGATGTCGATGTTGAACTGGAACTTTCCGCCTGAACTGAGTTTGTCTCAACTTCCTTATCATCCTTGTCCTCATTATTTTCAGTACCATTTCCATGCACTTGAATAACTTCTTTGATGTGATCATCTTCACTGTCACTGATCAAATTAGCGTCAGGTTGATGGATTTGTTCTGCCTCTAGTGTCCTGGTTGATTCGCTATCTGCGACCAAAGCAATATGAATAACAATCATCACATGCAAAACAGAAAACTAAGCCATGGTAAAAATAAATAGCATCATACTGGTAACAGAAAACTAAGCCAAACACGCGGTCAGGATCCTCTGCACCAATTTCGTGTGCCACTAGTGTTTACGAGTTAGATAAAGCCCACTATATACCTGGTCACAGGAATGAGATTTATGTAACTCTATCTGTACGCAAAGTGGTGCAGATGATTCACGTATGAGGTTTCAAAGTACCAGATATGAAATGATATGGACCGCCAGATATGAAATACAGATACATAAGTACTGGAACTTATTGCTTACAGAATTGAGTTTCTGGAGTATAGAATCCACCACCTCCTTGTTGAGAAGCTCTATGCCTAAATCCAAAACCTTCGCGATATGCTGCTTTATCTCTATGTTGATTGAACTCTTCTGGTGAAAATGGGCCTACATTAATAAAGCTCTCATGCCTGCAGTACATCATATCCTTATTAGGAGGGGATATGAACTCTTGATGGAAACCGTCTCCTGTCAGGTCAGGTTTTTCCTCCTGTGGATCATAAGGAAGGTCAAAGGGATTACGCATTGGTACCAAAATAGAAGGAGCTGAGCCGGGGCTTGGGGAAACTTGACCAGTATGACCACTCACGTTGGGAGGTCCAGAACTGTTAGTATGTGTTGGTATAACAAGCGAAGCAAGCGGAGCAGTTTTATCTATGTTTATCAAGGTCTTCCTAACCTGAAGGCTCAATAGTTTTCTTGCTCTACGTCTAGCAATCAAACTCTCAAGTCTCTTGTTCCTTTCAATCTCCGATATCCCAACTTCCGCCACACTGTTTTCATCTTCTTGTGTCCACTCCACTGCTTCTTTATTTCTATCCTCACCACAAACTTTTTCATCGTCTTCAGATCCCTTCGAAGACCCCTCTAAACTTTCTACAACAGACCCTTTATCGAACTCAGGCTTTGAATCCTTACCAGCCACGAACAAAGGATCCATGACACTGCTAACCGAAGAATCAACTTGTACATCACGAACCGTGCTTTCTTCTATCAGAGTAGTTTTATCAACAACCTGATCTGCAGCAAACCTGGTTAAGGAAACTGCAACCTTCTCCTCCACTTTACTACTATCCTCCATGTGACTAAACAAGGCCCTTCTTCGCCTAACCGAATGAACACGCCTAAAAGGCTTCCCACATGGTCCATAAAAAATAACATCATCATTCTCCTCCTTCTTCTCATTCTCTCTACATTTTTTGTCATTTCCATACATCCTTAAAACCGCAATAACAGCAACAACAAGAACAGGGGAAGAATAGATCAAAACCCAGAAAACTAACCGAAAGAAAATGTACAGTAGCAATAAGAATGACAAAGAAGAAGAAATAAATGGATATTTCAACATGATCACAACACAATTCTGTGATGAAACTTTAACCGTTTTCCATATCCAAAGCTGAACGTCATTCGCAGAAACAGCCATGATCGATCAAGAACGAACGAATCACAGATTGAACTCAGGATAATTTTTCTGTAATGTAAAGAAAACAGATCATAGTAAAGGATGAATGTGCAAGAGGAAGTGTAGAATAGATAATTTAGGATATTTGGGAAAAAAAGCTTTTTACCCGACAAATATTGTGAAAATATAGGAATCTTTGCTTGGTTGAAAGCAGAGCATCATATATGATCGTGGGTTAATGGACAGCATTTGCTAATATTAGCTCTCCTATTTTTCCGCTTATGGTGCAACATGCATGCCACCATTAATGAACACCAGCAAATTAGAATATTGGAAAGAGAAAGTTTCCCAGTATTTGGACTTTTTTAGGTTACAGTAATACAAGCTCATTTAGCTTCTCTTTTCCCCCCTTTTTTCTCACCTATGATATGCACATATTAAAAATTGGAGTAAATATAAGTCAATTCCATTTCCGTTCAATGTCGAGTGGAAAGGGGGACTTGAGTTCACTGGATCAAGGTCTCAAATTTGGATACCAGTAGTAATCGGAAACAAAAAATAGGGGGGCAAAGTTGGTATTTGTGACAATATGACGTATAGTGTTTTTGAAGAAGTTCACCATCCACTATATCATGGTACACAGTACAGTAGTACACCCTCTAATTTGGATAACATCGGTGTTAAACACAGGGGAGCAATCTCACAATCTCACTTACAGTATTGATTCCATGCTTCTTGCCTCATATAGTAGTAGTACTAAATTGCACCGTTTCTCGTTATAGCATACAGAAATCAGTATCTAACAAGCAGGCTCTTCATCACGATTCTTCATCAACAGCCTCAGCTGCTGCAATTTCTGAATCCAATGTGTTTAATAACTGTTCACTTACATGCTTAGCAACAGATATCATGTCAAGTATAACACTTGGATCCAGCCCTGCACCACCTCTTTTTGTTAGTCCACATATCCGACCTTGCCTGTTGATGGATATCGAGACAGCTGAGCTCATCTGGGACTCCTCTTCTGATGTTGCATCGACAATATAGTGCCTCCCAACCTGCATATTTTTAAAAGTTAATTGGTATGTAAAGTTGATAATATAAAAAAAAAAACAGAAATCACAATGTAGAATTCTTGCCTTTGTTAGAGTTATTATCACAGGGATGTTGCTCGTGTCAAATTGCAGAAATTCTTCATCACTCACGTCGAACTCTGGCTGCTCATCAGCAGAGGCTTGAGCAGCTACTTCTACTTTGGGGATAGCAGCATTGCTCAAAGCTGCCTAGCAAATAGAAGGAAACAATCAAACATTAAACAAAAGAAGCAGAAGGTATCCTCAAATAAGCAGACCTCTTGAATAAAGCGCCTTTGAATGAATTCAACAACACTCCTTCAGTTCAAGTAGTAGTATTGATTACCGAATAAGCCACGGACAATAAACAGCATAATGATATGTTATATAATGGGAAGTTAAAGAAAACAGACAGGCTTTGCTTTACTTGCAGAATGAACAAGAAAATAGAGAGAGAAGAAAAGTTGTTTCACACTAAAATCTATTTCTGAAGATTACACAACACAAGAGACAAATGAAAGTACCTTAATGGCGGCTCCCAAGGCATCTAGCAAATTGCCATCTGAGCTGATGACAAGACCATCGATGTAAAGATCCCAGCAAACCTTCCCTTTAACAACTGATAAAGACGTGAGATCGATCCCAGCCCCTGGAGCAAAAACCACGTATAGCTCAAAGTTATATAACATCTTTAACTTAGCACAAGTTAAAGACAAGCAAATGGCATTAGCACTAGTTTTAATTTGGATAAATTATACCTGCACCACTTTTACCACCCAAAAGACATCTTTGAAGTGCAGAAGAGAGCTCTGCTGACAACTCGTCACCCCCTCTGCGCTGTGATTAGTGAACAAGAATACATTTGATTAGTTATCACACAACTTGAGGAACTCCCAGAAAATGGTTGCCTTCTCAGCAAATTGTAAAAGCTACGTGGAGTATACGTTTATGCATCATGAAATTCAATATGTGAGTACAATAGCAACTCATGAAAGTATACATTCATCAATTAACTACTAGGTAGATACTTGAATTAAAAGAAGCAGGAAATTTACAAAACATAAATTATTTATCCTTTGAACATACAACCGGCTCTATAAATGTCACCGCGCCAATGAATTGAAACACGCAGAGCTAAGTAAACATGTGAATGAGAACATACTTAAAAAGAAAGTCGATGAAGTTAATGTACTACCTCAAAACTGGGCTCTGCGGTAGGGCTGCAATCGACAAATATAGAAACCTTCCCTTTGTCAGGATCAGAAGCAGTTGGCTTGCCAAGCTCGGCCTAAGCATAACAATAACAAAACTAACTATTTAAATTTGTGCAACACAATCAACAACCAACAACCAACCAAAACAAGCACTCTATTGCCAACACTTGAGAAAAACTAACTGCAAAATCCATGAAGTACAAATAGTAAAATACCTTCACGCTCGCAATGACATCAGTTGCACCCATCTTGACTCTTGCTGAGCCACTTGCCTTCACAAGTAATCAATAATAAGTAAGCGCGTTTCGAAAAAAAAAATCGAAGAACAATTACATCATGTATGCATTTGTATCTTGTCTTTTTTACCTGAGCAATGATACCTGTCTCCACATAGATGGGGCGATAAGTCAATCGTTTCCTCCCATCAGTGCGTAAATCCTGAGCAATTCCACCCTTGATGAAGTTCCTCTCTCCCAGTGAAAGCCCCACCATCACTGCAAATATACAGTACATACATTCAGTGGTCTCATTGGGTATAGACAACAATTCGAGAAGAAGGAAAAACAGAGAGGTAGGGCTTACCAGGAACGAAAAAAGGTGAAAAATGAGTTCGGTGGACGGCGGAAATACAGCGGAATAATTGGTGACTGATGAGATATGAGAGAGAGCAAAGGGGAAAAAGAAAGAAATTAAGAAACAGGTAGGGTTTTAACATGACGAACTTTTAAAATCTAATTCGCGATCCACATATTTCTAATTCACTGACGAGAAAAAAACAAATCTAGTAATTGGTCCATCTCAATCACGTATTCATTTTTTATTTTAGTAGAAACTTTGTACGCGGTACTCGCGTATATATTTGAAACGTACAATATTTTAATTTTCACAATACATTGAATTTTTAAGGGGTCTTAAATGAATTTAAAGGTAAATCTTTAATACCTATTCTTTAAAAAATATTAAAAATGTTATTTCATTTCTTAAAGTCTAATTAAATTTTATCAATTAAGGATAGATTAAAAGCACGGCAATTTTAAAATTTTAAAAGTGAATGGATGATTCATGAGGCAGTCTTAACTCTTAAGTGTGGTGGAAGTTTTTCTTTTTACCCTAAAAGGTAAAATGGATAGTTTTAATCCGACAACTACATTGAGAGTGTTAGTTTTATATAATAGTATAGATTTTTTTTATTTGATACGTACATAGTGAATTAGTGATTTTAAATCTCAATTTTTTTAGGGTGGATCTCAAATCTCAATTAGGTATAGTATTCAATTTAATTTAATCCGCTTATCTCACTTATTTTTACATTACATTAATTTTCAATTTTAATATTTGAAGTAGAATATTTAGAACTCGAATCTTATTGGAGTAATTTTTTATTTCCATTTTATCGTT
>JAQRGC012300793.1:0-11388 GCA_028659135.1 Plantago lanceolata | reverse complement strand
AAGTAAGGAGTTTGCTTGAGAAATGCACTTTGGATCATGAAGCTCGGATAGAAAATCTGCAGAATGAGATGCGTGAAAAAGCTCTATCTGATGCAAAATGGAGGCAAATTCAACAAGATATAAGTGAATCTGTGAGTAAAAATAATTATAGAGTTACTGTATCACTGCGTGCTCTGTTGGCATCCTAATCTACAGTATAATTATACTCTTGTTACATGTGTACCTGTCAGGCAGCTATTGATTATGCACTTACTCCTGGAAACTCAGAAACTACAAGTGCCCAACTCGATGCTCTTAGGGGACGATATATTAGACTGTTAACTGCTGTCCTTGTCCATCATGTTCCTGTATTTTGGAAAGTAGCTCTATCTGTTTCCAGTGGTAAATTTGCAAAGGTATATTTCCAAACTGTTGTCTCAGACTCTCAGAAAGCTATAAAACTATGATGAGCACTTGCTCGTGACATGAACATAATAACTTGGGGTTGGAACATTTTTGTTGAAGTTCCAGACTTCCAGTATGCATGTTACTACCCTGTACATTCTGGGTGTTGAACTGTCCATCGTTTTCATTTTCTTGTCTCTGGGAATGGGATGGGCTGCTTCTTTTTCTGTAAATCCTTACATTATTGATCTACCATTGATGTTTGGGTTATAATTTTCCTCTGCCATTCTTCCTCTTCAGTCTTCTCAAGTAGCAGCTGATTCAGTTGCAAATAGTTCTCAGAACAAAGCTGAAGATAGAGTGGGAGATTCTCTTGAAGAAGTTGCTGGGATGATACGGAATACTCTATCTGCATATGAATCTAAGGTAATGTAAATACATGGTTATCTCAGGCCTGTCAAACTATTCCTTTTTCTATTAATTTTACATGTGTGCTTGTTAGTTTCACCTTCACCGTAATGTTTTTTTAATTGTATAGGTCCACAGCACATTTCGTGATCTTGAAGAATCTAATATCCTTAGTCCGTACATGAGTGATGCAATAAGGGAGATATCTAAAGCGATCCAAGCTTTTGAAGTAAAAGAATCAGCTCCTCCTATTGCGGGTACATTGTTGCTTTCCGGCAGAATTAAGGATGAACATCTAAAAGGCTACTCTTGATACTTGAATTTTTCTTTTTGTTGTTGCAGTCACAGTAATGCGGTCACTAGAGTCCGACATCTCGAAGATCTATATAAGCAGGCTGTGTTCATGGATGCGGACTACGATAGAAGGAATATCAAAAGATGAATCTTGGATTCCAGTTTCTATTCTAGAAAGGAACAAATCACCATATTCTATCTCTGTGCTGCCTCTGGCATTCCGTGAAATTATGATATCGGGAATGGATCTAATCAATGTGTGAGTTTTGAGCTCTAGATTTCTTCCAATTTTGATGCAGCAGAACTTGTCTTGGTACTTAACAAAAGAAGAGTATCTTAGGCCATAAATTTAGAAAGATATATGATATGAATTAATATTAAAACATCCTCTCACCATGTTGGGTGATATATAATGTTAAAACACGCTCCTTTTCTGTGTGATCTTTGTTTCTTTATCATTGGGTGGTTTCGTTTCTGGGGTTGGTTAAAGCGTCAGTTAGCAGAAATTAATAAATGTCTGGACAGTTAAAGTATGCTTACATATATTCTTTTTGTGCTGCACGCTAGATGATTGAGAGACTTGAGAAATTCTATTTTTAGATGCCTCTAATCCTTTCTGGGTATTTCCTGTGAAAATGACAAGGTCTTTGCTATTTGCCCAACATCTGATGTACTTGAGTAAGTGGTTTACTTTTTTATATTATTGATATTCCTTTCATTTTCAGGACACTTCATTCTTTGCAAAGTGAATCAGCAAAATCTGAAGATGTTTTTCAACAGCTTGAAGGAATACGAGAATCGATCCGAATGTCATTTTTGAACTGTTTATTGCATTTTGCTGGTATGAAGGATAGTGAGCATTCCTTAATATTTTTGTTTCTCTCGGTTGTATTCCTCTGCCACTAATGTAGAGTAGTGTCCATTATGCCTATTAAACAAAACACAAGATCACAGATAGAAGCCCATTCAATATATGGTGCTTAAGATCTTCATTTTGCTATTTCATCCTTACTCTCGCTGTTAAATCAGGTCATTTGGAGCAGATCGGCTTGGGGATTGCACAGAACAGGTCAAACATGGGAAGCCCAAGTTTTGAAAATGGATATTTTGATGAATCAGTGGAAAAAGAAAATGATCCTCTTCCTGGAAGCATTGTCGATCCACATAAGAAGCTACTGATGGTCCTAAGCAATATTGGATATTGCAAAGACGAACTTTCACGTGAGTTGTATGGGAAATACAAAAGTATTTGGCTGCAGTCAAGGTATACATCACTTCATGGCTAAATAAGTCTTGCAACCAATACGCCATTGAAAATTTATATATATATTTTTTGCGTTGTATCTGAAATAGTTGGGTTTTGCCAGCTTTTTTTCTTGTTAAACTGTAAATTTCAATATCCAGAATATGAAAAGCACCCACTTCCTTTCCTTAACATATTCTTTTGAATAATGGTCTTTCTATGATTAAGACTAAAGAAGGTAAGATGTACTTTGGTTGACATCCAAGTCCCAACATATTAATTTTGCTATCTGATTTGAAAATTTCCTTCTCCACTTAATGGAGTTGACACCAGGATTTTGATGTTTTTATCAGTTTAAATTTGTCGTTTGTAGGCCATTGTTCTTGTTATAATTTCTTATCTTAGACATTCCGTCTTATGTTTTCATTTCAGTGGGAATGCTGAAGAGACCAGTGACATACAGGATCTTGTTACATCATTCTCAGCTCTTGAAGAGAAGGTCCTTGCTCAATATACTCATGCAAAGGTATCACGAGAGATGACTTATATTGAATATTTCTTCTATATTTTTTGCCTGAGACGGTGTTTGCTTGCCATCTGTCTTTCATTATAAATGTTCCGAGTTAAATTTTGCATTAAGCATGTGAAAAGGTCAAGATACACCTTTGCTAGAAGTCCCACAGTAGTAACATTGGTTATTGCCTACTTATTGCATAGCTCCCCCACCCCTCCCTTCTATGCTTCGTAGGCCTTGTCGCTAAATTTTGCTTGCTAATATTGTCTTTGTTTCTTTTTTGGTTGGCATTGGCAGACGGACTTAATTAGAACAGCTGCTGTAAATTACTTATTGGATGCTGGAGTTCAATGGGGAGCAGCTCCTGCTGTAAAAGTGAGGAATAGTTTCGTTTTCTTCTTTTTGTCCCTTTAGTTGAATGCTTCAGATAACGTGACGATAAATCTTTCAGGGAGTTCGAGATGCAGCTGTCGAGTTGCTTCATTCATTGGTAGCTGTGCATGCAGAGGTAATATGGGCCTGGGATTTTTCAGAATGCAGTCTTTTGGTTTACAGAGTTTCTATGAGCATGACTTGATAGACTGACTAATTGTATGAAAGAGTCCAGTGATCCTGTTGCATTCATAGAGTTCAACAAAAATAAGCCCCATAGAATATAAAACTGATCCAACCTTTTCTACAGTTTTGCTCCCATGATCTAACTGGAACATGTTTTGCCTGCATGCAGGTTTTTGCTGGTTGTAAGCCTCTATTGGACAAGACTCTTGGTGTTCTTGTAGAAGGCTTGATTGATATTTTCCTTGGTCTTCTCAATGAATACAGTGCCACAGACTTTAGAGCATTGGATGCAAATGGCTTTTGTCAGCTCATGCTCGAGGTAAGCTGAAGTATAACCGTATTAAATGTTAGTATGAAACGAAGAACTAAAAGTTCTCTGCTTCTATTCTCTCTACTTTTTATGAATGAGAACATTTTTGGGATCCTGTGTAGAGTTATATTGGTATTAATTATGACCATTCAACCCAACCCAACCACTCACTTGAAGATTTTGTGTTATCTTTTGATATATCATGCATTAAAACTTAAAACCAAGAAATGTTTTTAAAGCTTATGAATAGGTATTTATATATTAAGAAGTGCACAAAAGATTTATTGTAAAATTGAGATATGTTCTTGAACTTCCTTGGCAAATGGCAGAGTGTAGGAAGCACAGTTGCCAACACCTTTTACTTTTATATTTATTATTTACTTTTAGATGCCTATATAAATTCATTTCCAAAATTATGGAAGACCCATCACGATTTAAGGAACATAACTAAATAGACAGAAGTTATTAAATTTTGTCATGAATGATGAAAGGCTACAAAATATAGGAGGAAGGATTTGCCCAGCTCCTTCCAAACATGCACATTATATCAATAGGCAACCAGAAAAAGAAAATAAAGAAGACAGTATTTTGAAGGAAAAAAAAAAGAAATAAAGAAAACCTTGAAGGCAGTTATGGAGCAGAACCTTCCTATTTGGCTTTTGTATCCTCAAAGTTCTCTCTTTGCAGTTAATCACTTCTCATTTTTCTCCAGCTTGAATATTTTGAGACTGTAATGAATCCGTACTTCACTCATGATGCAAGAGAGTCTCTCAAGTCTTTACAAGGGGCACTGTTAGATAAGGCCACAGAAACCGTGACAGAGCCAACCGAAAGTCCAACTCATCAGCGCCGTGCTACACGTGCAAATAATGATGTACTTGCAGATGACAGGATGTCCGGATTAACTGTATCGCCAGATGACTTAATAGTGAGAAATTTGCTCTTTATCCAAATTCCTTTCAATTTCATGCTCGTGTTTACAGACTTGGTGCTTTTCTTTGAATCTTACATGTTATATAGGTATAGGTTTGCTTGCCAAATTTGTTTTGTTTTGCTAGCCAAAGTAAATTTATTAATAGTATAAGATACAAGTACATGAAGGTGTAGTATATTTTCCTCGTCATTTATCCTTGGATACTCTGTAGCAATACTATAAAAAAGTTATATGTTGTAGCTTGTAGTAGTAGCTGAAGTTTGTACTGTAATGTGTTTTTATCTTAACTAGCATCAAGTTAATTATAGCTTCAACCTCAATTGAGTCTTCAAACGTTTCGTGCTGTTAGCAATTATACATTTGATGATATACATCCCCTTATCTTTTTCCTCTTCCTACCGACACACCTCGTCAAGGACTCAAGGTGTAGCAGTAAGTTCATTGACTTCTATGTAAAGAACATAATTCTTGAAGCCTAGCATGATTACATATTTGTGTCAAGGTGTAGCAGTAAGTTCATTGGCTTCTATCTAAAGAACCTCACTTGAAGACTATGCATTGTTTTTGTATACACAGGCTCTGTCCCAGCAGTATGGTTCAGAACTACTGCAAAGTGAGCTTGAGAGGACAAGAATCAACACAGCATGCTTTGTTGAGTCGATGCCATTAGATGCCGTCCCTGAATCGGCCAAAGCAGCATATGCATCATTTAGCTCCCCAAGCAGAAATTACAGAGAATCACAGGCCTTTAGTTCACCAAGTTTCTCCAGGCAACGGCGCAGATAGCTTTAAGTTCCCCTTCTCTTCACCACGCCGGAGTTTTTGTGCAACTGTTGTAATTTTATAATTCTGTGTTCTTTTGTGGGACTGAGGGAGTATCAGTGTATGGTGTGATAGCAGCAATTAGTGTTCATAAGCTTTTTATAATTTCTTTTATTCTTTGGGTTTATGTATTTAGTTTTAGTGTGATGTTGAGATTATACATGGAAATATATAAGTAGATAAAGCTATGCTTTGCTGTAATTAAGTTCCAAATTCTTGTATTAACTTGTTAGCAAAAAGGTTTCTCTTTCTGGTGTAATCAAACACTTATATTACTACTAGTAGTAGCAAATGCTGCATTTGATTAACACCTTTTTTGCCATTTGATTGATAGAGTACATTTAACGCCTTTCTTTTTGCCTTTTCATCGTTCTCCGATGAAGGTTTGATACTTGTTCCATAAACAACCTTGCGAAAACTTTCTTGCTCCAATTTTACCACCATTCTATTGTCGAGTGTACACCTTATTATCAAGTTAATGCTGCGTAGTACTATCAAGTACGGAGTAGGATAATCTAGTTTCAACGTATAGATACAATACAATCTCAATTTGCTCTACTCCATTAAACGCACTGCTCCATTAAACCGACTCAAAAATTGTAAAGCAAACTGCAAATAAGGTGAATCCAACTCCAGTTAGGTGAATACAGCCAAACAATTTTTAGCGCTGTTCACCGACCAGCATGGTGATTTCAACCATATTGTGAGCATGGCATCATACTAGCTAAAATCCCAGATTGCATTGTCATAGAGAGAGAGAGAGACGAGTCATACATACGACACATGTACTGATGATGTACACCAAAAAAATGTAAAATATTTACATGTACAGTTGTATACAATACAGATTACAGAGTATGTAGTAGTAGTAGTAGTATCTGAGAAGTACATGTATCAAGATCATGCCAAACAGGCCTCCAGTGCTCAAAGAAGTTGTCCAATTCATCCTTGTTCACCTGAACAAAACAATTTAACATAGGTTTTGTAACCAATCACATCCCTCACAACTTGCCAACTTGAGTTAAACAAAATATAATTTTTTAAAACAAAGAACTACTAGTTGTCTTAAACAAAAAATAATTCTTCCTTCCTTGCTTGTGCTAGCAGTTCTTGTATAAATTCGGTAGTAGCTTTAGTCTCAATTCAGTTCACATTCATTTCAGATTTCAGTGTTCTTCGGTTCACTTCCATTCAATTCAGTTCATATTCGCTCGGTTTAAATTTATCAATCCAGTTCAGGTCGATCCAGTTCAATTTAAAAACTCTCGGTTGAATCGAAAGGAGGCTTAGTATAAGACTATAAGGTGCGTGTGTCAAGTGTGTTTTGGCACATGAAAAGGCAGTCTTGTGTGGCACTTCCACATTATGTGCAAGTATTGTATGCATCTTGATTCTTCACAGTTGAAACTTGAAACAAACCACCTTAATTTCTTGCTTTGTCCTTTCCCCATACGCTTTCAACCTTTTTTCACTTATTATTGAAACGGAAAAAAGATTGAAATAATACTACTACACTAAATTGTACGCATACACTCTCATCTACGGCTTTTCGGGAGGCAACTAGTAATCAAACAAAATCTTGGGCTTTTTTGACATTTTTCTGATTTTGCCACTTCCATTTCATATACTTCATTTGTATCTTTCAGGTTATTTGCTTCCTTAATTGCTGCTGGAATTCTGATTTATGCTTCATCACCTTCTTGTAAGTTCCTCACCTCTGTTTTGCTTTAAAGATTGCTCATTTCTGCTTAAAGGTTGCTCCTTTTTACTGTTTCTGTTGATTGATGGCTTTAGTTTTGATTCTTGTTTGTGGGTTTTGTTTATTGACTTGAATTGATTCTTGGTGAATTGAAAATTGATTGATTGAAAATTCAACACTGTTCTAGAAGGATTTGTTGTTTTCCATTTTTGAATAGAGAAGAAGGGGATGCTTGTTTCTAAGGTGTATATAGCTTTTGTTTTGGTCAGGGATGGTTGTGTAATAGGCACAATTCATACTTGTATGCTAGGGTTTTGAGGATCTTGGTGAATGGTGTTGATTTCTTCATTACATAGTTGTGATTGAATGGTGGTGATGGGCATGATTTTGATTTGGTGGGCTAATGCAGCATCTGATTTATGTGCTTAATAGGGCTATGGATACGAATTTGACACCGGAGAGCATGATGCAAGCTAATTCTGCTTATGGAGGTTTCGATTTGCAAGGTGCTATGCGAGTGCACCACCAGCAACAACATCCACCGGCTTTCCATCAGCAGCAGACGACTGTAAGACCAGGGTCTTCACTTGTTCATCCATCGGCATTGGTTCATGAGAATTTTCCTCCACCTACAATGGTGATCACTCCGGATTATGGTAATAAGGCGGAAGTGGTGAAATCGCCTAGTGATCATGAGGATGATCATGATGATGCTAATGCAGGCAAAGGGAAAAAGGCTTCTCAGTGGCACCGTGTGAAGTGGACAGATGATATGGTGAGGCTTTTGATTACGGCTGTTTCTTATGTGAATGAGGAGACGGCTAATGAGTATGGGGGTGGGGTGAGAAAGAAGTTTGTGCATTTGCAGAAGAAGGGGAAATGGAAGTCGATTTCCAATGTTATGGCTGAAAGGGGTCACTTTGTTTCCCCACAACAATGTGAGGATAAGTTTAATGATCTTAACAAAAGATACAAGAGGCTTAATGATATCATTGGGAAAGGAACGACTTGCACGGTCGTGGAGAAACCATATCTTCTTGATGGAATGGATATTCCTGAGAAATCAAAAGAAGAAGCTCGGAAGATTTTGACTTCGAAGCATTTGCATTATGAGGAGATGTGTTCTTATCACAATGGTAACCGTCTGTACCTACCTCCTGATGCGGAGTTGCAGCGTTCACTGCGTTTGGCCCTAAGGAGCAGAGACAATCATGATGACAGTGATGTGAAGAAGCATCCACATGATGATAATGATGAGGTGGATCATGAAGCTGATTATGATGATCGCGATGAGTATGAGGAGCATCCAGGGAACTGTGCAAAGAGAGCAAAGCAGTTCTTGAGCCCCGAAGAATTTAGCTTTAGAACCTCTATGAACCCGGTTGAGAGCAACAAGAGTTTACTGTTTCAGGTGGAAAATGCTGAGGCTGATCCAAGTCAATTACCGTCTGAAGGGAGCATGTCGCAGAAGCAGTGGTTTCAGAACAAAAGCCTTCAAATAGAAGAGCAGAAGCTGCACATCCAAGAGCAGATGTTGGAATTGGAGAAAGAGCGTCTCAAATGGCAGAGGTTTTGCAGGAAGAAGGACCAGGAGCTAGAGGCTGCGAAGATGGAAATTGACAAGATGAGATTGGAGAACGACCGTATGGCTCTGGAGCTAAAGCGAAAGGAAATGGGCTTCGACAACAACTGATGTGCCGTTGTTTGAGAAGCTCTGTTAACCATCGTGGATCCCGTGCTGATATTATTATCCTTCTGGTTAGAAATCAGTTTATCGATGGTGCAGGTCTTTGAGTTTAATTTCGTTGCCTTATATTACTTAGACTTCAGTGTGTGTCATAGATATTGGAGGATTATTTTTCTTCTTTGCCTTGTTAAGGATTGTGTTCATATTTTGTCTTTTGACTTTTCATGACTAGACTGTAAGAGTTTGTGATTCTTCTTTATATATATCCGGATTTTGTCTATACTTTCTTGGAAGCCTTGTGTGAAATTTTGTTCTGTTTTTGGATTGTGATTGTTTATATTGATTTGTCTTGGAACTTAAGAGAGGTTTGGATGCAGAGAAATGTATTTGGTAGAAGGGGTGAGAAGTAGGTTGCAGATGTTGACTGTTTGAGTTGTGTTTTTGTGAGTTTATAGATATCAAATTATGAATACCAGAGGCAGAGGGGTTTGGATAGCCTAGGGTGAGCTTGGTGCAACAAGTTGCTTTGATAGTAACTTTTTGGTGATGGCATGAAACAGCCTCTTTGCACAAGTGCCAGGGAAAGGCCAACTTACAGCAGACACCCTCCAACCCCGTCTGCCCCATGAATCGAAGGCACATAGCTCAGGGTATTGGGGGGTGATCTCTCGGTTAAAAGGTCTGAGCATCATACTGATTCTTTGGGTTTCATTCTAGGTTCTTAGAATTTGGGGTTAGCTTTTTGGTCTCGTTTATGGAAGGCCCAAATAGTTACGAGGGAGAAGCGGCTTTAGCAACAACAACGCGTATCTCATTTTAGCATTTCTATTCACCCTATGTTTCATTAAATCCAGCTCAAACCTTCTTTTCATTTCCCCTCTATATCGGTTACTGTTCACGTCTTGTGCCTTCGGTCTGTTTTAGTTTTCTGAATGAGATGTACAAAGCTGTGGATGTATATGCTATGTTTAGTAAACTAAGTGATAAGCTAGTTGGTAGTAGCTTATTCGGTAGCTAAAGCTAAGATTTGATGAGCTATTCGATTTTGATGGAGTTGTTAGGTGAATTAGCTGATTCACAAAGAGAGCAATAATCTGTTAATTTATGCAGGCATGAACTAGAAGTCTAGGATTCAGTTGCATCTGAAAATCTGAACTAGGATTAAGTTGGTGCTTGCTGTTCATTGGTTCAGCAAACAATCAATAGTAGTATGTATTTTTGTGCTTAAGTGAAAACTTGCAAACCTGTGAATTTTGCAGTTTGTAACTTTGGTGTTGGTGTTTATTGGTTCAGAAAAATTAAGCTGCTGGCTTTCCTCTCCAAGGCTGCAAACCTGCAAACCTGCATCTTGCAGTTTGTCAGCACTTCGAAAAATCTGCACATTGCCAATAAAAGACTTTTCTAGTTGAAAGTTAAAATCAAGTCAGTCAAGAAACAGAGAGATTTATCGATGTGGTTCGGAACCATATGGACTTTGAGTGATTCCGAACCATTTGGATACAATGTGGTTCCTAGAATAATCCACTGTGAACAATATCTTCACTACTTGGTAGTTGGTAGGACCAATCGAGATTAGAGGATATTACCATTACCAAGGGGTTTGGAAAACACATATAAATAGTAAAGAATGAATGCAATAGACTTTCTCACTACACACTTCACAGGGATTTCTTCGAGGTGGAAAAACATGTGAGGAGTGTTTAGCTCTGATGGAAGCTAAAGAGGACCTCTAAAAGAGTATTTTAGACTTTTTTTAAATTAAGACAAAGTTGAATGTTAACTTAAGGGGGCGAAAAAGCTCTCTTAAATTAGAGACAAACAGTCCATACTCTTTCCCTTCATTGTAGCAGTGAATCCCATAAGAGGGGGGACTCATCATATACAATACACCCCACACTTGATTCTGATGGATTAAAGCAATCTCGGAACCTATATGTTTCTGATTCTAATCATTTTTCCAACAAGAACATGTAAAAATCAATAGAAAGATGAGATCGAATCAAAGGTACCAAAAATTTTCGAGAGCAAATCTGTTAATAGAATCGATCAGAAATGATATGGCATTACTCTATGTCACAAAATAAAAGCAATTATTACTAAAATATTAAACACAACCAAAATCAAGAAATTTACCAGATCCCTTTCCGATATTGGTGAAAGTCATCTAATTTGCTACTATCGGCCAAATCTTGTGAATATTTTGACGAATGCGGGAAGATATATGGGGATGAGGCAGATGATGGGATTTCGATGGGGCCGCCACTCCGGTAGGCAATCCATAGCTGAAATGATCACTGAAGAAGTTTCGATTAGCAGGTTTTCTAAAGAGTAAAGACGGGTCTTGAATTTGTGGTTTGCATCGCCATTTTCTTTTTGTTTTTGTAGGTTTTCTAAAACTTTGAAACAACTGAGAGAGATGCGATGGGATGTGTGATCGTGGTGATGAAACAGAAAAAATTGTGGTGACGATAGGAACTGATGTGGTGAATGATGGGCGAAAATATTAGGTAATAAAAACCAAAAGAAATCGTAACG
>JAQRGC012300607.1:0-12445 GCA_028659135.1 Plantago lanceolata | reverse complement strand
GGAACCCCGCGTTTTGGGAGGATGATGATTGGTCCGTAGAGCGTAACTCTAAGCCATGAAATGTGGGCATGCCAGAACAAGGTCCCTCTTTGGCCTATGATAGTGAAATTGTACACATAGCTCTGCCCGGTCTGTATCGGGCATTGGGTGATGTAGGCCGGTCCGTCTGCCCAACCGCTCCTAAGCTGCCTGACTCCGTGCCTTCAACCAAAATGTTGGAAGACATCAGAAAAGCTACAATGTGGAACATAATTAACCTTGAGTTGTTTGTAAACTAGTTTACCAGTGAATGGAGATATTGTACTGAACATGGTTAACAACTTTTACTATAACTCTGTCTCCTTCCCTTGCTGCAAGAGTAGGCCCTGGAAACTGCCCATTAACTGTGACTATACTCTTCGTCTGGCACAACCGCGTCACGTTTTTCATTTTTATCTGCCATGCATGTATACAAGATGTTATATAACAGAGTTCATAAACGAACTTATCCGAACGTGTAAGTTGCAACTTACGTCGAACTTATAGTGTCGCGTTATGCCAGAATGCTTCGACAGAGCTAGCTCTACGAATAAGCACAGCAAGACTGTAGCGAAGACCGCAAACTTTGACAGCCTGATCATTTTTACTTGTGGTTGGAGAAATGAGGATATATAGATGCTAAATGTGATAAAATTGCTTGAGAAAACAAGGGTGAAAGAATGTATATTTATATAGAGTGTTACTGTGTTAGTTCAAGACTTCTGGTAAACAATGATGACAAGATTGGTCTGATAACAAACTCAATGTTGACCTGAGTGCTAAACTGCTAATATGGTTGTTAATTACCTTGTATGGAGTGATTTCAAAGAGAGATTACAGGTAAAATGTAGCTTATTTTCTCTGTTTTTTGCTAATAATAAACTTGTAAAAGACATTGCTAACAGATGTTTTTTAACTGTGTTAATTAATTTTGATGTAGAAAGAGACATGTTATCAATTAGAGCAGCTGATTGGTAGGCTTTCAACTTGTTTACCCAGTGAGAACCAATCAATTACAAAAACTTGTTATTGAAGACATGATTATAAACAGTGATTCTATTCTACCTCTCACCAATTTGTTGGCTGTCAATTCTCAAGTTTCAGGCTTTAACAATCTGTTTATAGGCTCAAAGGTTTTACTTATCTCGATTGCCGGTTTACAAGAGGCTTCGATTCGACCAGGACTGAAGCAAGTTGGCGTTTCTAGGCTGTCTAAGCAGGCCTTTTTACATTTTCATTTTATTCTGGACATTTGCATTGTACTGCTGTATAGTCCTTTCTATTATCATGTTACAGATTAAATTCTTATTCAGTTGTTTATGGATTGCTACGTTGTTAGAGTCCGTTTGTCTTTGCATATACGCTTCTGTTCCGCATCTTCTTGTAAGAATCGGGAGCAGCTGCATGCCCTTATAAGCGTTTCATGCGCTTCAATTTAGTGAATGAATTTGGCAAATATGCAAGAAAAAATATATATTGTGTGCTTTTTATTCAACTCATTCAACAATACAATAGCTCCCCAGTAATCAAGACTTGTGGAATAAAGAAAAGCTGCAAAACTGGGATAGACAATAGTCCAACCAGTACACTCACTCTGTTAGAGAAAAGGTAAAAAGTAATTACATCAACAAAAATTAACAAAATAGTATGTCAATAGCAATAGGCCTAGTTGATCAGCATTTTGGAAGATCAGCTGGTGGAGGAAGAAGCTTCTGATTAGGAAGTTTTCCGTCTAACACGAGCCACGCCATCTTCAGACCCCAGCTAGTATGAACTTCCAGGTGACAATGCATGAACCATACACCTGATAACAATCATGCAATGATAGATTTGTTAGATTCGCGAACATGCACTTATAAACCATGAAGATATGTAGAATTGCATGCTTTTGACGAACCTGGATTGTCAGCCAAGAACCGGATTGCAACCCATCCCCCAGGAGGTACGCCAACAGTGTTTCTTTCGACCGGGTCCACAAGATTGAATTTTTTCGGGTCATTAATGGGGTCATAGTTCCCGAATCCTTGACCAACGACGAAGAAGTTAAATCCGTGGAGATGCAGTGGATGGCTCTCTGTCCCAAGAATGCTAGTGTCCTGCATGACTAGTTCCACACTAGTGTTATAATTCAAAACCATGAGTTTTGTTCCATTTCCGACCATAGTGTTGTTCGGAGGGGTTCCGGTGTAATTAAACCATTTGGAAGGACTGAATGGGAATTTTGGGCTGTAAACTCCACTGGACTGGCCAGTGTAATGGGCCTGGAGCAGAGCAGTTGTGGGCATAATGAAGGATATGTTACTGATTGATGCTGCAAATTTGGTTCCATTAGGCCCTTGGCAGGTTTGATTGTTTTGTAGGTCACAAGGATTTGTGCCTAATCCAACTGAGAATAAGAAATTTTTGTCTACTTTCTGTGGAACATTAGCAGGATATTGAGAACTGGCTAAGCTACGTAGCTTCTGCGCGAATTTTGTAGCGAAAGCAGTGTCGTTTATTGCTGGGAGAGTTGGTTTGTAAAGAGGTAGTTTCTTCATGTGGAATACTGAGTGTAGTAACGGGGTTTCGTATTCTAAGACTCCGGCAACAGTTGAATTGTCGAACGTGCCCTGCCCTGTAGCATATGGTCGAGCCGTCATGAGGAATGTGGCACCTGGGAAACTTGGTTTTGTCTTTAGAAGAATGTTTGAGGTTTGTCCTGGGCTGATTAGAATCGTGTCGGTTTCAAATGGCTTGACATAGAGTGCATCAACGTCCACGACTGTGAGAGTGTGGTTGGCGATACTAAAGAAAAGCTCGTCATTGAGTGCAGCATTGATCATACGAAGGAGATAAGTCTTTCCGGGCTTAACTCTCAGCTTGAATGTATCTGTACATAAGTACGTATGTGTTAATTGAATAATTTCATGCATCTTACATGTTTCGATCTCCAGGTTCGTATCAGCTTTACATAAATAATTGAATGGTGAACCATTTACCTTTGGCTGAACAATTATACAGCGGCCCTGGAAGTCCATTGATCGTATAGGCATCAGATACGTTCGGCCCTCCACCTGTTTGCAAAGCTTGGGTGATTATAGCTTCAGTATCCCCATTGAACCATTCTCCTGAGAATACAGATGATATTAGTCATACTGTTTCGCCTAGAAAGTGTTAAGAAATCACACTTGATCACTTACCAAATACGACTGGAACTTCCTTGTAAGGTTTTACGAAAGGGTAAGGCACATTCTCTTTCGGGAGGATGATTATGGGGCCATAAAGAGTCGACCTTAACCAGGAAATATGTGCATGCCAGAAAAGCGTTCCCCGCTGGCCAACCACCGTGTAATTATACACGTAGCTCTGTCCAGTTTGTATCGGACACTGCGCTATATATGCAGGCCCATCCGCCCATCCACTGCGTAGCTGTCTGATTCCATGCCAGTGAATAGTTATATTATTGGAAACATGGTTCGTCACTTTTATAAGTAAGCGATCGCCCTCCCTTGCTACAATACGAGGTCCAGGAAACTGCCCGTTCACAGTGACTATGCTTTTCGTGTGGCATAACCGCGTCACCTTCTGCATCTTAATCTGCAACAAGTTGAACAAAACGTGAAAACGCGATACATGAGTTTAAAGCAAGAAAACTTATACGGAAGTTACGAACATACGTTGAATTCATAGTGCCTAGTTGCTGCTAGAGCATGATGAGGAAGCAAGGACAGTGCCGTAAAGATCCCGAAAACCGCAAGTGAAACTGCTGCAGATTGTATTGAGATAGCCATCTTTTCTTGCTGATATACAGTATCAGTACTTTCTGAAGGTGTTTATATATGAAGGGATGAGAAGATAGATAAGTTTTGTTTGTGTTGTGGTGTTGTTAGAGCAAATGCATTGGGGATTTTATAGGGGTTGTTCGATTTGATTAGGTGATCATGTAGTAAAATGCAATTTGTTGTAGAAAACTGTAGCTTTTCCAGTACCTATACAGTGGTTGGAAAACACCATTAGAGTATTGCCAAAGACATATATGTTCTCAGTTTTCACTAATATTGCTGTCACAGCTCACAAGTGTATCAGTAGTAAACTAGTAATTTTCTTAAGCTAAAAGGATTTAAAACTGAAATTTTCTTCAAACTTTCCATTCTTGTGCAGTTGTCCATATTCCACATAGGCTTTCTGGTCACATTCATACCAATATGCCACTTAGCTACTTACCTACACCATTTAATTTGCATTAAATTCGTATAAAATTCTTTAAACTGAACTAAAGTTAAAATGAATTGAACTTATTGAAACTGAACTGAACTAAAAATCTTATAAATGATAGTAGACGGTTGGAGTAATAATTAAGTAGACGTATTTGATAATCTTTTACTCTAGCAAGGCCTTTTAATATGTAGTTGGACTTATTTTTATATGGTATGAGTCATTGACTGCTTAACCAATGTTAAATCTTGATTTGATCCGATCCCTAAATTCACTATTTGCTTGTACACGTGTACACGTGAGGGGGATATGTTACTCCGTTCTACGCTATTCTCAACATCAAGGTGATTTTTACAACTTCTAGAGGAAAACTAGTATGTGAACCAAACATGTTTATGGATTGAATGCAAACACGTAAACGATGGGTAAGAGATTGAGATGAGAAGCTCAATTTGGTGGGTATGGAGTTGTCATGCTTTGGGTTAAATCTAAATTTTTCAACATTGAAGCAAGAAAAATGTACATATTTGTACGTAGGACCATTTAATTTGTTGAAATATGAGTATATAGTAGTATTATTTTTGGACTTGTATTTGCTCCCCAGCAAAGAAAGAAAGATCGATCATCAAACCGAATCTTCTCGTCTTACGTTGAAATTACACTTTTCATGCATGTATGAAAGTTGAAAAGCAAAGCATGCTTGAATAACGTCAATTGCTAAACTCAACTTCAGTCACACCTAGGACAGTCACACGGACCTGTGTGACTCACACTACAACCGTATGACTCGTATCGAACGACTCGTATTTATCTAAGGCCTTCGTTAGTTTCCTCGGTCATCTCTTCGGACAGAATTGTTACGATGATGGGGTGGGTATGACTTATGAGCGGAGAGAGCAAGGCTCTACTCGTGCCCATTTTTTTTTATTAAATATGGTGTCCTACTTTATTGTCTCTCACTCATGTTATATATTATTCGAATTTTACACTGGAAAACTTTAGAAATGGTCCGTAAGGTACTAAGGTGGGACAAAATATCTTACCTGGTTCTATTGATTATCTCAGGCGGGGCGGGACGGGTTTGCTTGTGTTTTGCGTAACCGCCCCTATCAAGAATTACATAAAAGAAATGGGCTAAATTGCAAAAAGAGAAAAAAGTTGTTGGACCAACGAAACCAAAGTCAAAAGTTAGAAGATGATGGAGCACGTACACCAGACTTAGTTGACCGAACAGTTTGAAAGTCAAAATTACAAATTCAGCCCCAAATCAGTCTTCTAGGGTTTATACTATCCCTAATTTTAGGTGAAAGATCTAGAATTAATCTTTACTACTACAAATTACCTTACGGTTTTTGTTCTAATTACTGTGCAGCATAGATATACTGCTGTAATTTCTCATTTTAACCGTTGTCGTGTAAATTTTTTTGGTCTGTAAATAGTTTGAATCATAAATATTTTTTATTGAACAAATCTTGTATGATTAATTGATTACTGAATGAATTTTCAATTTTAGATGCATTGGAGTGACATTAATTGAGAGGGCGTGTTCTTGTAAAAATCCCAGCTCGGATCATATATACGGATATACCATACTCATATTCGAGTGTCTGACACGCGTATGCAAGGGGAATTGTGTACAGTTTATAAATGAAATGGATCATTACAATTGAATTGAGGTGAAGTAAACACTGACAAAGTTACTGCTGCAAAACTGGGATAGAAAATCCAGCCAGCTCACTCTGTTAGATTACAAAACCAAGCCAAAGAATACAACAAACACAGAAAAAACTCAGCAATGTGATCTTAGATTCTCAGCATTTTGGAAGATCAGCTGGTGGAGGAAGAAGCTTTTGGTTAGGAAGTTTCCCGTCCAACACGAGCCACGCCATCTTCAAACCCCACGTCGTATGGACTTCCAGATGACAATGCATGAACCATACGCCTGATCCAAGCGAAAATTTGAGATTGTTTTGTTAAATGACAACGGATGCATGAAATCGACATGAAATTGCAGGGTTTTACTCACCTGGATTGTCAGCCAAGAACCGGATTGCAACCCATCCACCAGAAGGCACGCCAACAGTGTTTCTTTCGACCGGGTCCACAAGATTGAACTTTTTCGGGTCGTTGTTTGGGTCATAGTTCCCGAATCCTTGCCCAACGACGAAGAAGTTAAATCCATGCAGATGCAGAGGATGGCTCTCTGCCCCAAGAATGCTAGTGTCCTGCATGACTAGTTCCACACTAGTGTTGTAATTCAAAACCATGAGTTTTGTCCCATTTCCGACCATAGTGTTGTTCGGAGGGGTTCCGGTGTAGTTAAACCATTTGGAAGGACTGAATGGAAATTTTGGGCTGTAAACTCCACTGGACTGGCCAGTGTAATGAGCCTGGAGCAGAGCAGTTGTGGGCATAATGAAGGATATGTTGCTGATTGATGCAGCAAATTTCGTACCATTAGGCCCTTGGCAGGTTTGGTTGTTTTTGAGGTCACAAGGCTTTGTTCCTAATCCTACTGTGAAAAAGAAGTGTTTGTCAACTGTCTGTGGAACATTGGCAGGGAACTTGGTACTAGCTAAGCTGCGTAGCTTTTGCGTGAAATTGAAGGCGAATGAGGTATCGTTTAGAGGTGGGAGGGTTGGTTTGTAAAGAGGTAGTTTTTTCATGGAGGAGACAGTGTATGATGGTGGAGATTCGTATTCTAGGATACCGGCAACAGTTGAATTGTCGAACGTGCCCTGCCCTGTAACGTATGGTCGGGCAGTCATGAAGAATGTGGCACCTGGAAATATTGGCTTTGTTTTTAGAAGAACGTTGGAGGTTTGTCCAGGGGCGATCAGGATAGTGTTGGTTTGGAAAGGCTTGACATAGATTGCATCAACGTCGACTACAGTGAGGGTGTGGTTGGCAACGCTGAAGAAAAGCTCGTCATTAAGAGCAGCGTTGATCATACGGAGCATATACGTCTTTCCTGGCTTCACCCTCAGTTTAAATGTATCTGTCACCAAAACACCAAAATGAAATTAAGCAAACACGATGTTGATTTTTTGTGTGAGAAACTTTGATCAGGCAAGAAATGTAAGTTGTACCTTTCGCGGAACAGTTATAAAGAGGTCCGGGAAGTCCATTAATCGTATAGGCATCAGATACATTTGGACCTCCACCTGTTCGTGTAGCTTCGTTGACTATTGCTTCGGTATCCGCATTGAACCATTCTCCTGCAAATAAAATGATAATGAAATTGTGAGTGATTAAATCTTGCCACAGTACTTCACCAAGGTGCTGATGAAATTGAATGCTCACCAAATACAATTGGGACTTCCTTGTAAGGTTTTACGAACGGATAAGGCACATTCTTCTTCGGGAGGATTATTATAGGACCATAAACAGTCGCCCTTAGCCAGGATATATGCGCATGCCAGAAAAGAGTTCCACGTTGGCCAGTAATGGTGTAATTGTACACATAGCTCTGCCCTGTCTGTATCGGGCACTGAGCCACGTATGCTGGTCCATCTGCCCATCCGCTGCGAAGTTGTCTGATCCCATGCCTGTAATATCAACATTGTTACATTTAGCACCTATCTGGAATTACTTATATTTAAGTAACTAGCTGATCATAATAGGATTATATATATGTATATACCAGTGGATAGTAATATTGTTGGAGACATGGTTCGTCACTTTAATAAGGAGACGATCACCCTCTCTTGCTACAATACGAGGTCCAGGGAATTTCCCGTTTACAGTCACTATACTTTTCGTGTGGCATAATCTTGTCACATTTTGCAGCTTAATCTGCAGAAATTCGAGAAAGGAAAATTGGGTTATGAAACTGGTTAATTGTAGGAAAACGATATAAGCAAACAAGTATACGTGCTTAATAAATAACACACGTTGAAGTCATAATGCCTGGTTTCTGCTAGAGCAGGATGAGGAACTGCAGACAACGCGATGAACGCCACAAAGATTCCAATCGAAACCAGTAACTGAGAGGCACCCATTCTTTCCTGTGTTTTCCAGATGCAGAAGGTAGATGAGTGAACAGCTCAGACTCTTGGTTTGTTGTGGTGTTGATAGAGCAAATACAAGGGATTTTATAGGGATTGTTTGGTTGATTAGGTAATGAAATGTTAAATTATTTAAAGACACAAATAGCAAAATGTGGTAAATGTTTTTCTTTTTCTAGTACCCTACTGTTGTTGGATAACAACATTAGAGTGCTGTTAAAGACAATCTAGTTCTGTTTCTGGCTAGCTTCTATATTGCTGTCATAGCATTAGATTTTCCCTGTAGAATGTTGTTAGTAATTTTTTAAGCAAACAGAACAAGGCTAAATTGACCAACCCCCCACAGTAATCTTCATACGAGTAGTATTTAATTCGAGTTTCGATCAACTTTATATGCCTAATGACAGATTATCAAACCAACTATCTGGGAAGGTTCTTTTAGTCATACATGTCACTGTTTGTAGTTGTTGAAGTACTTCTTTCTGTTACATGATGTACAACTTTAGTCTTTATGGATCATTATTGCTATGTAGTGTAGTGTATACCTTCCGACTACGCTTAGCTTAATCAGGGTCTCGAATTCGTGTATCTGTGATGTGTGCCTACTTTGACATTTGGCCACTGGTGTTTAATTTTGATGTAACTGTCTAGGCCAAACATGTTTTATGGTATCAAGAATGACACATAGTAAGTAGTTGAGAAGCTCAATTTGGTGGCTATGGAGTTGTCATACTCAGACTTTGGGTTTAATCCATTTATGTTTCTGTAGGACCAATTTTTATTCAATAGTTACATGTTTTCTGGGACTTATATTACCTCCCCAGCAAAGTAAGATCAAAATGAATTTTCTATCCAAATCTGTTTCTTTAGATTGCAATCTTGCATGCATGGATGAAACTCAAAGCATGGTTCTGTTAGTTCAGCTATATGCTGTCACTAGAATAGACGCGGAGCCAAAAAATAAAATTTAGAACGGGCGAAATTCTGAAAAACAAAAACGCAGAAATAGTAATCGTTGGAAATATCCAGATCAGATCCCTTGCATATGTTCTGAGAAAGTTCTATGCTGCAAAAAAATATAGAAAAACGAACAATGCAATAATACTATGCGCGCAGAGCCGCAGACAGTAGCATAATTTGATTTACATGACTTGAATTGGCTCTCCTTGATGAAGCTGCTTTGATATGTTTTGCTAGCTGCGCATGTTCTCTGTACCTTCATTAGCACCAACTGTTCTGATATCGGACACTCATACCTTCGTTCCTGAGTGCTTATGATTAACCGGCCGTACTTGAGAGTGATGAGTACGTGCCAACAATAGCGCTGATAACTCCAAAAATGATTATGAATGTGCAAGTTACATTCTGAAAGAAAATGGATAGTTGAATTAGTCGAAGTTGGACATAGAAATAAACGAAAAACTGAATGAGTACTGAGATTGGATTTACCTCCCGTTTCTTTAGGTTCTGTCCGCGTAACTTCATGTAACAGACACATGGCAGGATAACAGACTGTTACACACAAAAAGTTGTACGCGTTAATTTGATAAAGAAAACTAGAGAATCACGCTGCGAAGAAGTGTTTGGTGACTTACAACAAGCATTACAAGGAAGGATCCAATAAATGCCGTCACAGATCCTGCAGTTTGTGAAGTAGAGAAAACCTTAGTCACATTAGCAGAAACTAAGTTTTGACGAAGAGAAGTTAGAATGGCTTACCGAAATTCGGAACTGTCAATGCCAAGACTAGTGTCGAGAACAACAAGGCAACTCTGATGAGAATAGACATTTTTCGAGACCTGTAGCTCGAAGGTAACAATTCTTCTATAGCTAGTGCAACAGGTGTGATCGACAAAGCAAACTTCGTAAGAGGGGTTGCGACCTGTAAAAACAGGTAACATTCAGTTGGAACATGAAAATATGGACTTTGATCACTTAGTGAAACACAAAAAGATTCTCCCTCTTACCGCAGTCCATCCTGCAATGTGCGAAGCAAACGACTCTTTTGGCATATTTAATGTGAACTGGGCCTTTATGGCGTCACCAAATATTAAGAAACCACATGCTCCTATACCAGAATATACTAACGCCGCAACAGTAAAGCTGCATAAACATACAAACATGCTCGTAAGAAAAAGAAACTCGACCAAACACTTGATCAGAGTATTAATTTGCTCGTACGAGAGGTGTGTTTGTGTTACCTTATAGCTAGAACGGAAGGAAATCGTGAAGGATCTTCCATGGAGGTATAAATATTTGGAAAAACAGAATGACTTCCATAGCAGTAACTGTATATACCGACTGTGATAGGTAAGCTCGGCAAGTTTAATGCTTTACCAGTGGGATGGAAACCGACTTCACCAGCTACCCAAACCCACAACAAGCACAACACCACAAGGACCAAAGAAATTACTCCACCAACTGGAAAAAGAAATGATGCAGATATAACAGATATGTTACACTTGGAGTTACTCATTTTAGTCGATGCAAACTTACAAAAGTTACTAATGATGAACCTGAAATGTACGACAACCATCTGAGATTCGGGAGCAAAACTGTTGGGAGAATAGCAAGGGCAGAAACAATGGCGCAAATCTGATATGAATTGAGATGAAACCCGATAATATCCAATTCAGCGTTTGGGAAGAAACTGGACGAGTTATCACTCATCATGATCACCAACGCCACGCATGAAAACTACATGAGATAATTCCAGACTTTAGTTTTTTTCGTAAAAAAGAAAAGGTGAAAAATAAACAAAGAAAGATATAAAAGCATGAAATGCAATTATACTTACATACAGCTCCATGTACAGTATTATCTGCAATTTCAAGAATCAACGAATTAGTCCACGAAAACTTTTCGTTAAATCAAAATTTCACAACACTTAATGCTTGCTTGGTTCATACTTACAGACGTAAATATTCGACCAATTATGCCATAGGTAGCTTTTCCAATATCAGGATATGTGTGAATGCTAGAGGAACTGTCTAGACATTTCCTGAGTAAGATCCCGGTATAGCATGTAATCATTCCGAAAAAAAACAACAGCACGATACTCAACCATCCTCCCTCTTTGATTGCATATGGAGTCGAAAGGATCCCTATGCCACACAGGGCATTAATCGCTGCAAGAAAAGAGAAACATGGAAAAAATTCGTATATATTCTTCCCTGGCAAAGCAATAAGTTAGCTTGCTGAATATAAGTCACAAGTGTGTACCATTAAAAAGTGACTGGGAATATGTACACTTTTGTGTCGTTGACAATCCGCTAATCGTTACTGCAGAACCACTAGAAGTAGGTAAAATTTCATTGCATGAGCTTATAATTGCTGTGTCAAGGAGGGGCTCGGCCAACGAAGGCTCCTCAGTTGACAGCACTGAATTCCTGTCAACCGGCAAGACGTGTGAGCTGCCTCTTCTTAAGAAGCTAGGGTTCGAAGGCGAAGGGGATACACTACATGCATAGTGATGCATAGATGGCCTGTACAATTCAGCAAAAAGACAAGTTAACAAAATCATCTCTATTGCATCTGTAATTCTGGATATATGATAATGTAAGGATCTGTTCTCTCCGTCTGAAGATAACTGGTCAGAACTGAACTGAACAGAATTGCACTACTAACTAGCTACAGAATTGAACAGACGAAGAGAACAAATTACAAATCCTCAGTAGTTTCTAATCCTATTTGAATATAAAGTTTGCAGGATTGAATTAATTACGCACGCGAAAGTCTGAGGCCATGAAGGCTCGGGTTGAGGATCAATGGGTTGATCACAAGAAGAAGAGTCTATTGAGGGGCCAAAGCTTCCAGTTCCAGATTCAGAATCAACATCATAGTTGGCTCCTCCTTGCATGATCAAGAAAGCAAAAGTTCTCTACAAAACCAACTCAGTTGAGGCAACTGCAGCTCTTCTCTTCGGCGACCCGGCAAGAACTCAAGAACTCCTCTTCCAATGTCTGGTCGCCTGAGATTTTGAGCGTTCCGTTAAGGCAGTGGAAAGGGTTCCAGCTCTTCTCTTTGGATTATGAATTGACATATATACCAGTACACAAATCAAAACCTAACAACAAATAATAGACGCTGTTCACCTATTTTTATGCTTAACTACGTGAATATAGGCAGGCGAGTCAAAAACAGAAAAACAGGAGTCAAAAACAGAAAAACAACTATTTGAAATTTCTATTTATCAGATAGACAGAAAAGCACCTATTTCTATTAAT
>JAQRGC012300493.1:0-11358 GCA_028659135.1 Plantago lanceolata | reverse complement strand
TAGTTGTTGCGGTTTTGATGTTTGAAACCAAGAACTTAAATCGAAACTGAAAAACGAACTATTGTATGACTTTGGAGACTTAGGGGTAGTTTGGTAATTTCACAATATGACCCAAACTGTTTCGATATGTGGATTGTTGTTACGTGATTCTGAAAAGTAATGTGGTTGTTAGTATGATTTGGAAAACTTGAAGGACTTATATGAAATTTGAATTGGAGGGGTAAAATAGTAATTTCACCTTAGAACCGAATAGTTTGACGTGTGCGGACTGTTATGCTGTTATGTTTACTGATGTGACCTATGCATGATTCTGGATAGTTTTTACGAGACCGTAATGCGTTGTAAACTTAAAGGGCAAAACTGTAATTTCACATAGATTAAAGACTATTGAATTGACTCGTTACTCTTGGATGTCTGAAGCCTGCTAGTTACGTATGAAATGAACTGTACTCGTGTGTGTGTTGTTGCTTATGTGCTGAAAGTGTTTATGGGAAATAGTTATATAGTTTCTTTTTGTAAGATTTGTAACATGTATGAAGCTAAATGAATTGGTTGTGTATTTGGCTTGTGTATTTGAGGTCTTGAGTTCGATCCCCACCTAGAGCCATTTTTCCATTCTTTTTGTTTGTAGCCTTTTTCTACTTTAGGTAGTAACTCTGTGTTTGTCTTTAGGTTCCGTGTCACCTGTTACTCTGTAATGCATTTCCACTCCGTACTAAGTTCATCCTACTTTGAGGTGAGTGTTCACCGAAACCTATATTTATTTTCAACTGCAAGGAAGGTTATCACTATGCATTATGTATTAGCTAATAGATAGGATTGATTNTGCTACATGTATTTTGCCCTAAGTATGGCACTTTACAGTTATTGCATGATTATATACTGCACCGTAATGACTCTTTTGCAGGAATATTGTCTCGGTTTCCGAGATACTATTTGTGTTATTGTTTCTGTTATTGTTTCTGTTTCAGTTGACCGGTCGATTTGGTTAGACGATTATGTAAGCTTGGGTAGTGTTGACTATCAGGTTTATATAGTTGTCGGCCTAGTCTAATCCCAATTAGATGCGATGCAAGGTCTAAATTGGGTCGTAGAATTTCCCAAATGTACACGGGCACCGTTTCAGTTTCAATCTAGACTCGCCATCTAGAGGCAGTCATAAGGGCTACCGGGAGTAGGAGCAATAAGGAGGGCTGCACCAACGATACTGCTTTTTTTACTGTTTCTGTTATTGTTTCTGACCGATATGTTTCATTGTTCTGTAATTGTTTCTTCATATAAACCGTTTCTGCATAAACTGTTTCTGCATATAAACCGTTTTTTTTTTATTGTTCCTGTTAAACTCACTACTGCACCGAACACCACTGAGATCCTTTATCTCACACTCTTTTTTTAAAACCTTCCTTGTAGGTGACCAAGGATAGGAGTCCAGCGACAGAGAGATGGGATTTGGGATGCTTGGGGATTTCTTTTAGTTTTTGAATAAAAGCCTAGACTTGTTCTATTTTGCGATGTTGACCTTTGAATTTAGCTTTGTTATTTGCGTGGAAACTTTAAATTAGGATTTTGAAACTATTTATTCTATTATTTTATTGTTGAGGATTATTTAAAAATGATTTAAAATTAGGTTAGAAATTCCGTATCGTTACATCAGCGATCGGTCAACTGTCCCAAGCTAAGGGTATAGTGGAATGTTTCGACCTGAGCACTATATCAGTTAAGAAGAATGGTACCGGGGAGCCTGGCGACCGGATCCCCAAGGTGGAGGATCCCGTGCCGGCCAAGGACGAGTTTGTTGAGGTGGTGGTCCCCGAGTCAGACACTTTCAAGTACAACCATGAGGGCCCCTTTCTTCCTTCCTGGGTCCCTCATTTTCTGGGCAATTTCAGCATGGTTCCCTTTGGCGACTTCTTGTACTTGAACGAGAAGTGGCCTGAGTCGCCTTATCAGGTAGTCGCCAATCCTGCTAACTGGTCACTGCTCGATGAGGTCAAGCGACTAGAACAAGAAGCTCATAGGAAGGGTGTTGAAGCTGGTGACGAAGAGGCCCAAGGCTCAAATAGCGAAGTGCCAAATGTGCTGCAACAGATCCCGGATGGTTCTCTCCCATCCAGGGCCCAATTTGTGTTCACCAAAATATTCAACGATGATGAAGGAGCCGAGGATGAAGGGTCAAGGACAGATGCAGAGCAGAAGACAGCCCATGGGGATCAGAGGGTAGATACCGAGCAGAAGGCTGATGAAAAGGTGAACCAGACCCCTTCTCCTTCTGGCAGTCGGACTCGATGATAACTTTTGTTTTCCTTGGAAATCTCTCTAAACACTTGTTATTTGTACTAGTAATTTTCTCCGTTTTCCTAACAATCTCTATTTTGTAACTTTAATATCTGTATTTCATGAACTTTTCATCCACTTGTAGTATCTTGTACTCTTCATGCTGCTTAAGTTGTTCTCAAATGATCTATCTTAGTAACTCTTACTGATGTTCTCCAAGTTGCTTTCTGAACTGTGCCTTTCTCTATTTGTATATCACGTAAAAATTAATTGTGATATTCTTGTACTTCTCCGCTGCAGGTGACTGATACCTCTGTTTTTGACTTCATCATGGCCCAAAATAAAATTGTCGATCTAGAGTCAGAGATTAAACCTCTTAAAGAGGATAATGAGATGCTCCGTAATACCATCAAGGAACTGGACGAACTGGCAATCAAGCAACAACATTCTCACACCGATCTTGTTGATATGCTCTTCAGTTTCAAGAGATTCTTCTTCGAGAAGCTGTTGCATACTCGGGAAAATGCTGTGAAGGATTTCTTAAACAGTTACTCGTACACCCATCTCGAGAGTGTGACTCATATGAAGGCTAGAGAAGAAGGTTTCAACTCAGCCATTGGACAACTCCAGAATGCCAATCTTGCTCCTGCTGTGATTGACTTGGCTAGTGTTGGTATCCGAATGGATGACACTCCGACCGGTGACATTGCCTGGGGTACTCCCTATGTGTCAGACGATGACCTAGCTTCAGATGAGTTTGTTCGTCTTGTAAGAGAAGAAGACAACAACTTCAAATATGTTTATCCTTGGATTGGAACCTATTTGAGGACGTCAAACAACGAGCTCTTCAACTGTCACCTCCTCGACAAGGCGTCCCTGATATGAATACAAATATCTCTGGCATTTCTCGACTGACTTGCCTAAAGGATGGCCCCCAGAGGATAATCCGATCTCCTACAGTCGTGGAAGAAGCGCCCAGTTCTCCCAGAAGGAAATCTGTTTGAACGTTGTTCCTTGTATTTTTAATTTTTCACCAACGTTTCTTGTATCGTGCATTTGTAACTTTTGGCAAACTTTTATCACTCTTTTCTTCTTTCACTTGCTTCTTTGCTCAATATCATAGTTGTCGTAACTGATGAATTTTTTGATTAGTTGTCGTAACTCAATCACTATATTTTAGTTGTCGTAACTAAATCAGGATCATTTTGTTCTGGCCAGTTGTCGTAACGTGGTCGGAAATATTGTTAATTTCTGTAGTTGTCGTAACTATGAAATCATACCATTATAACTTGAAAAACTTCATATATAAACTTTTCTTTCGAACTAGAATATGGGTGACATGGTCTATCTGCTGTATTTAACCATATTGGTCGGGTACCCTGACGGAGGGTCCAACTCTGTATGTTTTACCCAAAATTCTAAAAATACTCCTTGACGGAAGGATTTTTCTCGAGTGCATCCTGTCGGAGGACTACTCATAAAAACACTAATTTTTTATTACTCTTACGGAGAGATAATCTTAGCAATAGAATTTCCTCAAATTCTTGGCATTCCAAGGTCTTGGTACTGGCTTCCCATCCATCTCCTCTAGCTCATAACTTCCATTGTTTTTGCACTTGACAACTCGGTAGGGGCCTTCCCATTTGGGTTCCAACTTCCCGACATGTCTTTGGACCGACACCTGTCTCAAGACTAGGTCCCCTTCCTCGAACTCTCTGTTGCACACATTTTTGTTGTAAGCTCGTGCCACGGCTGCCTGATATCGGAGGATGTTCACCCGAGCGCTTATTCTTTTCTCATTTAGGAACTCGAGATCAAGCATACGTGCATCAGCATTCGTCTCCTCATCATAGGTTTTACCCTTAATGTCTGCACTTCAATCTCGACCAGAATGACGGATTCCGACCCATAGCCTAGTGCGAAAGGGGTCTCTTGTGTTGTCGTTCTCACACTAGTTCTATACGCCCACAAAACCCCTTCAAGGTCATCGACCCAATCTCCTTGAGACGACTTTATCCTCTTCTCGAGGTTGCTGACAATTGTTCTGTTGATGACCTCGGTTCGTCCATTTTCTTGTGGATGATATACCGATGTGAAACGCTGCTCGATTTTCATCAATCCACACCAATCTTTTAGCCTTTTTCCCGAGAATTGAGAACCGTTGTCCAGATCAGTACCCGAGGTAAACCAAATTTGCAAACAATATTCTTCCAAATGATGTCGAAAATTGTATCCTCGTCTATCGTGGACACTGCCTCTGCTTCCACCCATTTAAAGAAATGTTCTACGGCCACGAGAATCCATTTCTTCTGTTTGGAACCTTTTGGCAACTAGCCGACGATATCTATCCCCCACACATTACAAGGACATGGCACTTCTTATGGTATCATATCTCGAGTTGGCTTCCGTGATGTCCTCGCATAATACTGGCACTCAGTACACTGCATGGAATACTGCATCGCGTCTTGGACTACTATCGGCCAGTAGTACCCTTGACGTAGAATCTTCTGGGCTAAGCCTCTACCTCCCAAGTGGTTACCACAAGTGCCCTCATTAATTTCAGTTAATATAGCTTTAGCCTCAGTGGGATTCAAGCACCTTAGATGCATTACTTCCCAAGATAGTTTGTAGAGATCCTCGCCTGACATGAAGTATCTTTGTGATCGGTGTTTCACTCTTCTGGCCGCTATCGGGTCGTCAGGGAGCCTTCCAAAAGCAATGTATTCGATCATATCCCTCATCCAATGTGGATCTTCCTTGATAGACATCATATTTGGTATTGGAGCCATCAAAGAGGACATGTTCATGGTCATCTGCATCACACTTCTCGTGTTGATTGTTCCGCATGCTGAAGCCAACTTGGCGAGTGCGTCAGCCTTCTCGTTATGTTCTCGACCGAACTTCTTCAACTCGAACAGCTCAAATCCTTTTGCTCTTTCCTTCAACAACTCCAAGTACATGAGCATATTCTCCCTTTAGCTGTGAATGCCCCCGAATAGTGTGACTCGACCAGTTGTGAAACTGTAATTGCTCTTACTTTCTTGGCCTGTAAGGACTTTGCAATCTTGAGCCCAATTAGTAGTGCCTCGTATTCAACCTCATTGTTTGTTACTTTAAAAGCCAAGGTAATTGAGTACTGCAACTTCTCGTTACTAGGACTCTGGAGATATATCCCGATTCCACCTACTCTTCCAGTTGCTGAACCATCCACTTGTAAGACCCAAACCTCCTCAGTGTCTTCAGGGTTTTTGAATAATTTCTGAGTTCCATACTCCTGGTCGGTTATGTCCTCAACAGTTGGCTTGTTGATCTCCATGGGACTGATAGCGAGGACTGAAGAACTCCTACTCTCCTCTTCTTCCGTAGTGGGATTGCCCCTATCTGTAGGAAATTCCACCAGGAAGTCTGCAATTGCCTGTACCTTTATTTCAGTTGGGCCAACGAAGTTGATATCATGCTCACTCAACTCTATAGCCCACTTTGCCAATCTCCCGCATGCTTCCGGTCGGTTGAGTACTAACTTTAATGGCTGATTTGTAATGACAATGACTTTATAGGAACGAAAGTAGGGCTTGAGTTTCCGAGAAGTATGCACTAGAGCTAATGCTAGCTTCTCCATCTTCAGATATCGGGTCTCAGCCGAGTGCAGAGCTTTACTGACATAGTATATCGGTAGAGCACTGAACTCAATGCATCATCTGTAGCTGCCAGATATAGATAGAGTGGTTCCCCTTCGACCGGTTTTGAGAGTAAAGGTGGTGATAACAGGTAGTGCTTCATGTCTTCGAGAGCTTTTGTACATTCTTCTGTCCATCGAAAGTCTTGACTCTTCTTCTGGCCCTTTTCTTTCTTCCTTAGCAGCTTGAAGAAAGGTAGATTTTTCTCAGCAGACCTGGATATAAAACGGCTGAGAGAAATGATCTTCCTGATCAGTTTCTAGACATCATTCATGGTTTTTGGTATCTCCAGATTGAGGACTGCTTTTATCTTATCGGGATTGGTCTCAATTCCTCGCTCGGTAACCATATAGCCGAGGAACTTTCCTCCCTTCACACCGAACGTACACTTTGTTGGATTTAGCTTCATTCCATATTTCCTCAAGATGTCGAAACAACGAGTGAGATGGGAGATATGATCGACCTCCTTCTTGCTCTTGACTAACATGTCATCCACGTAGTCTTCCATGGTCTTCCCAATCTCATCGCGGAACATCTTATTCATCAGTCGCTGGTAGGTGGCCCCGGCGTTCATCAAGCCAAACGGCATGACATTGAAACAATAAACTCCGCCTGCAACGAAGAAGGCTGTCTTATAGATGTCCTCGGGCGCCATCCTGACTTGGTAAAACCCTTGGTATGCGTCCATGAAGCTCAGTAATGCACATTCAGCCGTTGAGTCGACTAAGAGGTCTATTCGTGGTAAGGGATATGGATCTCTCAGGCAGTGTTTGTTCAAGCTAGTGAAATCATTACACATTCTCCATTTGTCGTTCCCCTTACTCACTAGAACCACATTACATACAAAATCTGAGTACTGGACCTCTCGAATGTGTCCTGCCTTAAGCAGTCGGTCCACCTCAGCCTTGATGATCTCAGTCTCCTTGGCTCCGAAATCCCTTTTCCTTTGCTTGATCTTTTTTACTTGCGGATCCACGTTCAGACGGTGAACGGTCACTTCTGGATCTATGCCGACCAGATCGTCAGTGCTCCAAGAAAAGACATCTACATTAGCTCTAAAAAACCCAATAAGCTGTCCTTCGACTTCAGGGTTCATTTCCGTCCCGATTTTAGTCGTCTTCTCTGGATCTTCTGGAACTAGTACTACCTCCTTCGTCATCTCAGCTGCCTCGATGCGGTTTTTTTGCATAAACTTGGCCTTTGGAGTTGGTGCATAAGGTATTGACGGAATAACCTTGTATTCTTCGGGTTCCATTTTCTCGGTGGAAACCTCGATAGTCTGGACCCTTTTGTTAGTCGACTTGTTCTTGTTGAGTGACAGACTCAAATTTCTTCGTTTCTTCTTTGGTTGAGAAATAGAGAAAACAGTATTCCTGAGGTGGTCGGCACCCTTGGCATTCTCTATAGCGAGTCTAGGAGAGTTGAGATGCTTTGCTTGTAATGTATAGCACTCCCATGCCTGTCTCATGTTTTCTACTTCCTGACCAACACCGCTTTCCGTGGGGAACTTGATACGGTTGTGCAGTGTCGATGATACGGCCCTGAATTGATTCAAAGCGGGTCGCCCCAAGATAGCGTTGTACTCGAATGGCATATCGACTACTATGAAAGATACTTGACGAGTCACCCGGCAAGGATCTGTCCCGAGTAAAACCGTAAGATATACCCTCCCAATGGGTCTAACTTCCGTTCCTCCAAACCCAATTAAGGGTGTGATAACTTCACGCAATCCTCTCGTGTCAATGTTCATCAAGTCCAATGTCTTAGTAAAGATTACATTCGACGAGCTCCCCGTATCGATTAGAACCTTCTCAACGTGATACGTAGCAATGTCAGTGGCAATTACCAAAGGCACGTCAGGGTCCTCCAGATCACCTCCTCCAGCAGTGCTCGGTGGGATCTCACTATCATCAAACATGATCACATTTTCCCCTGCTCGGCCAGGAGGCCCATACGCTGTATCGACATATCTTAGATTATTGGCAGTGCGATCTCTTGCCTTTCTGGAGTCTCCACCCGCGGGTCCACCTGCAATGGTGCAGATAACACCGCTAACCGGTCGGTTGCCCTGGTTATTTTGTCGTGATGTAGCTATGACATTGACCCTATTGTCGCGTGCTGGCGACGAGGTATTTTGAGTCCCCAGGACTTCATTCCTCTTTGCACTGTGATCTACACACTCGTCGAACTTGTTGTTCTTTCTAACCTGGAACTCGATCTCCGACCTGAGGTTGACACAATCCTCCGTGTCGTGACCTTTTCCCTTATGGAACTCGCAGTATGCTTTCGAGTACTTATTCTTCTCGGAATCCGTAATATGTCCTGGCCACCTTATGTTGAAATCCCTTTCAATCATCAACTTCAACACGTCAGCTCGGCTCCTGTTCAGAGTAGTGTAATATGCATATCTCGGCTGTTGCTGCCCTTTGAAACCACCCTGTTGATATTGCGACTGCCCAACTCCTTGGTTCGTGTTGTTCGCTTGCGGCTCGTTGTTATTAGCTTGGGTTCCACCGCCCTGGTAACCTCTGTTGGATTGAAGTCCCCGACGGTCATCATGTCGATTATTTTCATTATTCCTTCTTTGTTTGTTGGAACCATGATCTTCCTCTTGATGCCGCTTGTTCTTTCCACCCTTTGCCTGGACGATGACATTCCTTTCAAACTCTTGCGAGTTGAAATACCTTTCCATAAAGTCGTCGAGGTGTTTCTCTGTGCGGATATCGAAAGCTCTCATTGACAACTGATCCCGGAATCTCTCCTCGCCAGTGTTGACGTATAAGATTGCAATCCGAGTTGTAAGTGGGTGATCTTCCACTTTCTTCACGGCATCCTGGAAGCGGCTATAGAAGTCATAGAGCTCCTCATTCTCTCCTTGTACTACACCCCTTAGATGACTCACATACTTCTTCTTCTTCGGGGTTGTAGCAAACCGTGCGACAAAAAGATCCTTCAACTGCTCATATGATTTGATTGACCCATGCTCGAGTTCCTTACTCCACCAATCCATAGCATCCCCGAAAAGAGTAGTCGGGAATGTTACATCCATCATGTTCTCATTGTGGCCGTATCCTTCCATTCTTCCCTCGAATTTGGATATATGTCCGGTCGGACAGTCGTCTCCATATATAGTACTTCTCAAGGGTTGGGATTGCTGCATCCGGTTTCCTAGATTCTCTCCTTATTGCATCACATAATGGATTCTTTACTTTGGGCACGACCTTCTCCTTCTCAGTGACCTGCTTCTTCAACTCGGCCATCTGAGCTTGCACCTCCTCGTACTGTCTCCTCAACTGCTCTGCGAATTCTGCTCGGGGATCAGCAGCTGTCACTAGTTAACGATGAGCTAGTTGTGCTTGCCAACTGGTACGAGGTTGGTCCTGTCTCACTTCACCTTCTCGTCTCTCTCTAGAAAGGACCTCTAAAGAGACAGAATCATCCTGGTGCTCCTCGACCTGTACATGCTCGGGATTGGTCCGTCCCTGTCTTTCATTCCCTTGGGTCTGGCGATGTGATCGGACTCCCTGTTCTCCGAGTCGTTCCCTTACAGGAAGTGCTTGGCTTGCAACTCGGGTCTCCACCCTGTTGTCCCCACTTCTGTTCTCAGATCTCCTGGTAATAACCTCTCGCAGGTCACCATTTTCTGGTCTGCCCTGGTTCCCTAGTCTTTCCCGAGCACTTCTATTCTGTGAATGTGCTAGGACGTTTTGTGCTGTCTGAGCACGTGTTATCCTTGGAGACAAAGGTGGTGGGACCAGTACTCGTGAGGGTCCCATTCCAAATGGTGCATTCACTTGTGATACTTGTACCGGAAACGGAGGTCCTGGAACAGGTGGTATTGGCAACTGTGTTCCATAACAACTCTGCATCATATATAGCAATCCATTCAACTGTTCTGCAGACATCCCAAACTGGGCGTGATGCTGTCTCATTCCACCTGGCAACACGTATGGTGCGTACCCTGTCGAAGGATACCCTACCTGAGATGTTGCAAATTGTTGTTGCGCAGTCGGGTGGACAAGTGGCACGGTGACCGTTGCTGGTGCCATAGTCTGGATTAGCTCAGCCCTTCGACGTTCCTCTTCGATTCTCAGCTGCTCTTCTCTTCGCAACTCCGCCTCTCTAGCCACACGTCGATCTCTTTCTTCCTGGAGCAACTGAGCCTCTCTCCTTCGCTCAATGGTCCTTCTGGCATCCTCACGCTCATTGGTCGAAAGACTTGCTTATCTTCCATCAACCCACCCACCATGCGTCTAACTTTGACTCCGGCTGCGACTTCTACTGTGCGCCTCACCATGCTCATTTATAGCGGACTGGTCAGCGACATTTTGGCTATCAGCTGGCTGTATCTGTGGTTTGCATGATGTTGGGTTCGCCGGACCCTTCCCTGGTCTTCGCCAAGCCATCGAACCCGGGTGTCCGCGTACTGGTAGAAACCCTTTTTGTCAGGTTCCCACAGACGGCGCCAGAATGACGAGGGTCAAAAGTGGCAAGTCGTCTTGGAGCGGATTCGAACGTGAATGCGTGAGCTCGTCAATCGTCACGCCTTTGTAATCTTCTAGATCTGGGACGTTTCTCCCGTCCTATTTTACCTAAGCCTGCAAAATATAGTGGAGTGTGTGTGTGCTAGTGTATTAGAACCAACCTGCCTCAGTCAGGCCAGAATTCTGGACTTTAACCTTAGAAAGGACCGTAAAACCCTTCTTGGAACACTATCCGAAGACTGTGTGTATCTGTGTACGATAGCTTAAAATCAATTACATGTACTTGTGGATCTGAGATACTATTTATAGATATACTTGGTCCTTGGATGATCTCCATGTGTATGGTGCAGATCTTGACATGTCAGCCCTAGATTCCCTTTTCTGTTACACGTCGCTTTTAGGGGTAAGTTGGTCTTTTCACTTCCACCACCTCAAAACGTCGCTTTCAGGGGCATTGACGTACTTTCACTTATGGAATATGCCATTTCTGGAACATCCCACAACATTCCTTCACCTAACCGTTGCTAGTAGGGTTACTAGGGTATTTTCACATGTAAGACACAGAATTCGAGGATACTCCAAGTCTCGATGTCTCATTTCCGATCCAAAGGGAACGACCAATAGTTATGTTTCTTCTACTCGTTCTACTAACCACTCGAGATAGGTTCTACTCCCTTAAGACTTGTATCCGACCAGTATGGATGCTTAGAGTAGACATCTCTCTCTATTCTTCATAATCAAATAATAAACAAGTCGATGTAGACAACTCGGAGCGTGGCGCTTTAGTAAAAGCTCTTGTCGTGCAATTCGTTGTGACCATCTTAAATCGCCTTAAACCGTAGGAGACATATTTTTACCTCATCACAACTCACAGGTATCGCATGCCAAAATGCTTATATACTAAGTAAATGTTAAGAAGTAAT
>JAQRGC012300475.1:0-16607 GCA_028659135.1 Plantago lanceolata | reverse complement strand
TTTACAATAAATTTGTGGTTAAAGTTTTTAAAAATGTCAACCCTATAAAGTATTAGTGAAACGGTATTTGTATAAATTATGATAATAATACTATCTTAACATTTAAGAAGTAAGGTATTAAGTACGTACCATTTTTCAAAATCTTAGGGGGTTAGAATGCAAAATTTGTTTGCATGATGATTTATAAGTTTAATTTACCAAACAAATTCGGTGAGACAAGTAATTGAGTGGTGAAAATTAATTTGATTGCTATATAAAAAAATTTGAAGTAAGGAAACATGACAAATTTTCTCAGAATAGCTGACTAATGCTCTGGCACAATGGATAGTGATCTGGCAGTATCAACTGCCAAAAAAAAAGTGTATATACAACATATATTTGATTTAGAAAGTTACTAAACAATAATTTAAACGAATATAACCATATAATAAAACTATAGAAAGTTCAAGAAAGTTTTTAAATTAAATAACAATGAAGTGTAAATGATGATATAAACGAACGAATAACATTTGCATGTACATGTATATATCTAAGTAAATCTTATTATGAAATTAAATCTTGTGAATGCAAAGAATGTAATGTAATTTGATTTTTGTTTTTTTTTTAAAGAGAGAGAAAAGTAGGGTTTTTATGTATAACCTAAATTTACACTTTTTTATCCTTTGAAAAGCTAGCCGTGATTTATCGCATACTCCAATTGGTCGGGAATTGGATCATATTCTTCTCGATCTTGGACATTGGCCTATCCTCCGACTCGAGAAAGGACAATAAAGACCCCACATGTGTAGTTTTAAAATATAGAGAAGAGCGTAATTTTTCGGTTATCAAAATAATATCAGGAAAGAAGAGCTTAATTTTTCGGTTATCAAAATAATATCATGATTTCGAGCATGACAATTTTACCGTTTTCCAACTTTTAGTAGACGGATTAAGACAACATAAATTAGAAATATTTATAACTACAACTTATACATGTAGTAGTTTTAATAGAGAGAAGCTTAATTTTCATGTTTTCAATAAGATCATGAATTCGGACACAAGCACAAGTATCCTCCGACAATTTTTAAATTTTCAATACCATGAGAGAATGTAGTGAGAAAGTATATTATAAGAAGAACATTTTCAATGGACGAACTAAGGAACAAATACAAATTTATTATTTCAAATGGAATCACCATGGAAACTCTAAAGAAAATAGAATTACAAGTTTTAAATATTTATAAAAAAGTGAATAGTAAATAATGTGTGAATCTCACACTATAGCCATAAGAGCCATATTTTCGAATAAACAACCATAAGTGTGAAAACATTAACGAAAGTTCTACTTGAGTATGTCAATTACAAAATTGAATTCACATGAAATCAATCCCATTGGTTTTATTGATTTACAGAGATGGGATTTGATTGTAATTAATTGGGGATTTTTAACGTTTTAAAGTGAGGTACCAAAATGACCGGTACAAAAGGGGACCAAATTCGCGGTAACACTTGACACCATGTGCCTAAAACGTCATGTACGGATCGTACTGATCTATATTTAGATTTCAACTCGTGTAATACTTTGGGCATTTAAATTGGATCTTTTTACATTTTGCACTAATTTGCACTACTTTTCTCATAGTAACCGTTGACAAATCTAGTTTTACATACTACCATATTTTTTACAAAACAATTCAACTCATGTACTAGTATTATGTAAAATTAATATTTTGTCCCCTGCATAATTAACTATGGCATTTACATTTCTATTCAATTTAATCCCTACAATTTTTTATTTTCCCTTACTAAAGTCTTCTTCCCTACCATTTTCTTCCCCAACACCACCATCACTGTACTCCAAAATTTCATATTTCAGTCGATCTCCAATTTTAAGTTTATCTCTATTCCTTTCTCATTCTTTTTATTTTTTTATTTTTTATAAAGTAAGCCTCAAACTCCAATCGGAGTTCTGTTTCAGAGCTCCAATTGGAGCTCTCCGCTCCGGTGGTGGCAGTCATAACTCTATTTTAGAGCTGTTGAGCTCAACCAGAACTCCAATGGGCGCAAATGTGTAACCGTTTGACTAAGTCAAACCACTGCACCGGAGTGGTTTGACGGGGCAGTACGTGTTTTTCAACCACCTCGCATGGCTTTTTTAAAACCAATGCCCCACATTAGTTTTCCACCTAAAGTAAGAATATTTCTTGTCAAGGATTTGTTGTGTAAATGGAGGATAAACGTGACGGTAAATTGCAACTTAATTAATTTTAAGCTAAATGTCAACATTGAGGAGATAAAGTAGGGATTAATTAGTATTTTCACCTACAAAAAGGCCTATTTATAACCCCAAATGGTTGATTTGTAACACAGTTTTTAAGACAGTGCGATTGTAAAGCTGGATGACAAAGTAGAGCATTTTGTAGACTTCCCCATTTAAATTTCGTTTATATTTCTACTCTTATATTTTTATTTGTCTCAATGGTTTGTTTTATCGAATTGCTAACATTTGATGATTACCTTTCCTAAAAATCGAATATCCATGTAAAAGGGTGTTATATAAGGAGGTTGTACGTGTAGTGGTAGTAAGTTGATGAAGTAGAATAGCTTAATAGCTAGGAGAGGTAGGGAGCCGGAGTTCAACATCGGACGGAAATATAAAATGAATGTAAGGTTATTTGAAATTATAAAGTTGGTGTAAGGAGTAGAATAAAATTAGATTTGACGATTAAAAAAAAATATCCATGCAAAAATGACAGATCAAGGGACATCATAAGCTCAAAACAAGGGAGTACTCGAAGATGGTAATATTAAGTTCCATAACGGTGGTACAAAGTACTAACAAAGAGAACAGGGAAAATTCCGACCATTGTTACTTATCCATGCAATAACAAAAAGAAAGCTAGACATAATCATCATCAAGAAGAGCTAAGCACTGAACTGAAGCATAAATGCATAATGATAACTTGATTAGTTGTTGAGGAACACTTCAGTGAAGACTTTCTTGGAGTACAGAGAAGTCTTCAACAGCTTCACAGCCTATAATACAAGAAACAGATCAATTCCATCACAACTCAACTAACTACTTACTGTAGTAATCAAACAAACAAACAAAACAAAACAAAGAGAGAATAAAAATACAAGAACAGGAAGCTAGATAGTTTATATTTTACCTCATTCATGCCAATGTTAACAACCTTTTCCTGCAAAGCACCAACTTCCTTCACATCAAACTTGCTCAACAAAGTAAGGCTCGAAATCGTAGACATCGGCTTGATCACCATGTCATCCATCACCATGTACGTCACCACCCCCTTCACAAATCCCCCTTCGTTATCCGCACTCTTAACAGTAGCTGCAGGTGGTGCAACATATGTCATACCAGTACCAGTACCAGTGCACAACTGGCGGTTGCAGGCCGGGCAAATTGCACGCTGATCATCAGAATAGTACCTGCCGCAGGAGTTGCATCTGTAGGCCATCTTTCCAGTGGCTTCCCCACTACATTCGAGCAGGAACAGGGGAACTGACGACATAGCAGGCTTCAACAGCGAATCCTTGTTCACATCAGGTTGAACGTATGTCTCGTTCAGGTTTTCGATACTCTCGTACAGATTCCCCAAGCTACCCACCATGCCTTGTTCACGTAACAGCCTGATCACAGTGGCAATCGGCAAGGACATGAGATTGAACAGGAAGTCGACGCAGTCTTTTCCAGCCTCGGCGAAAAGGACCTTGTTTGTTTCAGTGTTGATCAACAGCTTCAAGCACACTTTGGATGAATCTGCCATTTTGTTCTTTCTTTATTTTGTTTGAATTGTGGGTTGTGAGTGAGTAAAATGAAGATATGGTGTGTTGGTATTTATAGAGGCTAGTACACTGTCTTAAGTTCCCAAGACTGTTAGACGTTTGAGATGCTATACCATGGGGAAATGGCGTGGATTGGTGATATAAATTGACCGTCTTAACACGCCGAGCTCTTGGGAAGAACAAGACTTTACTTCACTAGACAAAGCAGAGCACACTGATTGGACTTGCAAAACAGCATCCTTGCTTCTTCTTTTTTTACTTTTTGAAATTGCAATGTTTCTTTAGGCTCCGTTCAATTCAACTGAACTCAATATAAATCTACACCAAGCAACTGAATGGAGCTCACCTGAACTGAAGACAACCGAAGGTGAACTGAACAGAACCGAACCTTAGTTTTGCATGAATTGTAGCCTTGTCAATTAAGTTATCCCCTGTGCCCTGTATGTATACATAAGAGTAAACTTGGCTACAAAAACATGGTTTGGGGGGAAAAGACAAAATTCTACAGCTATGTATTGGTACATTCTTGCTAATTACTTTTGTTGGATTTTACTCTGGATTTCTTGAAGGAAACTATCCATGTTTCTCTCGGAAGAACCATCGGTGGTTAACGCCGCCTCCAGCGTAGTTTTCAGCTTATCGAATGTGCATTTAAACTCCTCCCTAGATTTCTCCTTCATTAACTGGTTAATCTTCTTAGCTATTTCCTCCGCGCTCAGGACCACCTTGTCGCATAAATTAATCCCGATTTTCCAATCATCAACCACTAGCTTCCTGTTAGTGAACTGATCAGTGTACAGAGGGTGACAAAGCATTGGCACTTGACACCAAATGCTTTCCAGAACTGAGTTCCATCCACAGTGCGTCAAGAACCCTCCTATCGCTTGATGCGCCAACACCCTCGTCTGAGAGCACCATGGTGTCACCATACCCCGGTCTCCAACTTCCTTCTTGAATTCATCTGGCAAAGGATTTTCATCTCCTGATTGTACTAAATCTGGCCTTAGCACCCACAGGAAGTCAATATTGCTCTGTAGAAGACCATTAGCTATGTTTATGAATGAACTCCTAGCCAGATGGGCATAGCTACCGAATGAAACATACAGAACCGAGCCCCGAGGTTTGCGGTCTAGCCACTGGCTGCAGTCTGACTCGGCCCAGAGGCTAGTTGCCACTTTGCTGTTGGTGAACCTTGAGGGAAAGATAGGTCCGACTGCATAGAAGGGAACTTTCTCTTGTAAGGCTGATATAGTTTCAGGTTCGAGCTCTTGGATTGTGTTGCAAAGGACGAAATCAGCATCTTTTGCATCTTTGAACGCTTTGTATATTATTTGGTGGCATAAGGTGGTTGTATCCATCTCTTGAAGGAAGGAGGTCAAGTCCTTCGTGTCAATCGATTCAACTCCCGGTATGTAGTCAATTTTGTCCTCTCGCAGATCTAATCAGAAAAGCATATCAAACATTGCAATAACTTCAATAAAGACATATTCATAATGTTAAAAAAAGAAGAAGAAGCTCAGAAAGCTACCTATGCAACCAAAATGACCATTGAGGCTCAGAAGATCCATATGATAATACAATGTGTATATGATAGCAGCTTCTGTCCAGAAGGAAACATATAGAAGCCCATATTTCTTGGCCAGTTTACCAGGCCAAACAAAATATGTATCAGCAATTAAACAATTGACAGCAGGTTGTGCATTTTTGACAATATTCTCTATTTTCTCTTCTATATGTGCAGAGAAAACATGCAAAAGAGCAGCCATAAACTGGTCGTGGTGGAGGGACCGGTCAAACCCTTCAGGGAGGCCATCAGACACAGTGGTGTAGCGAATATCAAGGCCAGTTTCACGAACCTTGGCAAAGATGTCATCTTCGCCATTTTGGGCCTTGGTGGTGATGTGGTTGTGGATGGATTGGGTGTTGATGAAGGTTATAGTGAAGCCTCTCGATGCAAGCTTGACAGCCAGGTGAACCGACGGATTCACATGGCCTTGGAGAGGGTAGCTTACTAGAATTGCATGTGGCTTTTGCTTAGCTCCATTCATCTTCAAATTCTTTTCTTTATTTTTTTTATATTTTAAAAACAAAAAAAAATTGGGTTTTTGGAGGAGGTGGATGTGAAAAAGTGTTGTCTCAGTTTTAGTTTCAATTTCAAAGTGAGTATGTGAGCAACAGACTACCTATTTATAGTGTGCATGAGAATCAGAAGTTAAGAATATCCTGTAGTGAAAGGTCTGGCTGTAAACTAGGAGGTTAGTAGTCGAAAACTAATCCCTTAATCATTACAATTGGTTGATACTTGATACACATTCCTATTTAATGAACTATCTTATGTTTGGCAATTTTTCTAAAATATAATTTGCTCATCATAAGCATTTCTATGCTTTGTATACTATCTCAGGGATTATCCCTTACAGTTTCATCACATTATGCACCCTGGATCTGGAATTCTTCATTATGGTGTATAGCTGTATACACTTGTGTATTCCGCAAATGGAAACTAAAAAAAATATTTTATTAATGTACTAACAGGCCATTTACCAGCACATTAACTATAATTCGTACTATTTGCTAATCTATAAATCAAACTGGATATATACCAATGAATATTAATATCCATTCCAGAATAAAACTATGATGCAGATCAGATAATGCCGACTATCCAGCCACAATCATTACCACTGCCCAGCCACTAGGTTTGAACTTTGAAGCAGTAGTATTTGAAGCCACAATTATTGAACACAATTCTGGACACACTAATAAGGTGACAATGGAATTGCCTATAAAAGGGAACTGAGATGTTGTGTTTTACATCATCAAAAACAACCACAAAAACATAGATAGGAAGAAGAAGAAGAGAGAAAGAGAGCGACTGTTAGGCGTGGGTTGGTTCTTGTATTGTAATAGTAGAGGTGTGTGCGTAGCTGCTCCTACGTGTACTTCTTCTGTTCATTGTTGAATGAAAGAGTTGTCCAACTCAACAAATAGATCTAAATATTTATTTGCATTCCACAAAAGAAAGAAATTCCACACATCATAATTGTTCCTATTTGGTGCCACTTCTGTTGAGACAGACGAAACTCGCTGGCATAATTTGTGACTAAGAGCGCTAGGGAATACCATCAAGTCTACAGTAACTCATTTTGCTACTTTGCTCTAAATGTCTAACCAAATAAACCCTTTCTTGTCATCCTATATGAGAACCTAATCTTGGCTTTTCAAATAAACTATGGGCCTGAGTATACCATTCATACTTCATACTGGCAAATCTGGAAAGAAATGTTGGAGACTTCGTCTCCCTAAACACAGTCAGAGCACTCTAGAGAACACACGAGATCACCCTCATGAAAGTCGGGAAGTCGGCACATTAGTGGCTTCTGATAAAATTAATTTCCAATTTGTGAAAGCTTCCAGAAAGTATCAGGCGGCAAGAAATTAAGCGATAGATGCTAAAGCAATTATGCAAAGACTCAAGATAAACAAAAGAAATGTTTAACAAGCTGCTATTTAATCTTAACAATGGTGGTGGATAATGGATATCGTATCCAGCTTTGGTCATTGCTTAGGTGATGTACTTAATTGGATAAACTGATTATCTACCAACAAAAGAAAGCTGGTGAATCCTCACTAGCAGGTGGTGGATTTTTGGTGGATAACATTTAGCTACCTTAAGATTAAGGCAACAAGCTACTATAAACTTTTTTTTTTAAAGTTAAAAAATAAATAAATAAAAATGAAGGCAACAACAGGCGGGAGAAATGAGGCTACAAAATTAGTGATATACTTTCTTAACAGCAAATAGAAGGATAAGAAAATCAGAAATTTTGGATGTTTTGACGTCTTATGCCCCAGGAACGATTATTTATGCAATGGAAAATATAACTTTAAATACATAGCAAAGAGCATAACAATATGTTTTAGTACAAGACACTCCGGCTATTTCTATAGCTCACCAAATTCTCACAAGATTTCACCACAACTTACTAGTTACTGCTCCTAGCCTCCTACTACACACAGACACGGGATGCTGATCTATATGTCTCTCTTTCTCGACTCATAACCTCTTGGTTCGTGGTGCAATTCATCATGACACTTGATATATTACACTAGCATATGTTAGCTGTAACAAATTATCTCACAGCCACAAAATGATTAAGTCGGATGCTTCATGATTATCACACTCTATCCTGCCGCATAGTAGAGTATTCCAGCAGCATGTTCTTTTCCTTTGACCGACCTTTTGGGTTCTTCTAATTTTGGTTAGCTGTTGCTCTATCCAGAACCATGGCATCATGTCCCTTGTTTGCATCCACATTCCACACCCCCTAAGACTCTTCATCTCGCATCTAGGTCCTTCTAGACTCATCTAACTACAATTTAGTTTAAACCGTGTGAAGAATATACTTATACGATTCTAGAATAAGGGATTTGATGAATATACTTGGAAGATTCTGGCCGCAAGATGAAGACTCTTAAGGTACCTGGATGCGAATAAGAGATTTGATGGTTCTGGAAATTATAGCAGCAGCGAACAGAAGTATATCAAGAGTGAGTCACGCAGGGAACAGTGGTAAAGTGCTAGAGTAGCACATGGGAGGTCGGGGGTTCGAATACATAGCAGTGGCAGGTAAAGTGTAGCATTTGGAAGTGTGTACTACTAAACAGTGAGATAAACATGTAGCACAGAATAGTTTAACACTCTAGTCTAGTCTAGTATGTAACAGAAGTAGAATTCTTAGCTTCTTAGGTTGCAAACCTTAAATGCCGAAACCAAGTATATCAGCAAAATCCAATGGCACTAGCTAGTGCTAATACAACAAGTTTGTTAACAGGTCTAATTAAATGGAATTAAGTACGAGTATATCTAATACTATCTATCTATCTATTACGAAAGAAAGTATGCTACAGCAATAAGCTAACTGTAAACATGCCAATTAGTGAAGTGGCCGGCTACCTCCGATCCATTACTGTGTAAATTATTTAGCCAAGAATTATGTAATGTACAGAGTCTACTGACCTTATTACCCAGTACTGGAGCTGTTGGGCAGTTCGGCTTGAATGGGCTCATTCCATTTCCAGCTACAACATCAAGCAAAAATAACAAAAATGGTTACAAGTAATTCGAAACTCAGAGAATTGAAAATTTCATGATTAGTGAAATTGCAAACACATAATCTAATTAGATAAGAATTGGAAACAATTCGGGACTTTAAATCTCAAAGTATGAACAATTCTCGACCTCTTTGCTTTGCACCGCCACTCCGACGAACCCTAATTTCGCCTCTGATTCTCATATCAATCAATTACACCTTCCAATTCATCGAATTCGCCTCTCAGTTTCATAGTCGAGCTAGCTACTGTCAATTGCTCATTTACTGGGTGAGTGGGTGACATTAAACATTCTTTAAGCTTCACCGGTTTAAGCTTCGGAGTAAATATTATAATAAGTTTACCTTTTCTAATACATTAGAAAATTCAGGGTTTTTAAAGCAGCCGATTTATTTAAAAACAACTTCTAAAAATAGATTTAGTCATAAAAAACTGACTTTCCTAATGTATAAGGATGAAGGGGGAGTTGAATAGTGGAGTATTAAAGAATTAGTGGAGTATTAAAGAATGAATATAAATGGATAGTAGATTGATAAAGTAGAAAGTTAAGTATTATTTAAATGTAAAATGAATAGAATATGAATAATAAATTGGATAGTGGGTTGGTAAGTTGTGAATATGAGTGTGTTATGAGGATATTATTTAGATGAGGTAAATGTTCAATGGACTAAAATGAAAATGGAAAACTTTCGTTGGGACACCCAAAATGGAAAAATGGAAAGCTTTAACCGGGACGGAGGAAGTACTAGGTACCTAAGGTTTAACCGGGTCGACTTTACGTAGCCAGAATTCATACAAAATATAAAAATAACAACAATTCATCAATCACAAAATCGTCATAACTCCATGACATTGAGTTCAAAATAACAAATAAATGAAAGCATTAAAGTTCCAAGTACTTTATTTTGAAAGCATCTTAAGATTGCAACAATCCGTTTTAATGAGCCTAACAAGGGCTTTTCTATTCTTAGGTCGTTTTCGTACCAACTTGAAAGTAGGTCACCGTTAGATGATCGACAAGTGTCATCGGTACGATCGAGTATATTGTATATTAAAATTAATTAATGTTTAATACCAAAATAATTAATATATTTAAATGTAATATTGCAATTCTGCCCAATGCGTGTTTCCAAGTAACATCATTTATTTGTATGTCCATACAAAATTGTCTATACAACTTTCAAACAGATTAAAATTACACCTGACCCTATGAACACGATTGTGTATACCAGAAAGACATCCAATGAAAAGATCAACTCCACTAGGTGCATTCAGGAAGGCCCACCGTGCACATAAGTTTCACCTCTTTAATTCCTTCGTCACCATATTGAGCATAATTCTAAAGACACGGACGACCCGAGAAAAATAAGTGCAGCTTCAGTACTTTGACGAGCTAGTATATTGACCCTAGCGGATTCAAGACAAGAATAACAAGGTGGTATAGTACTACCATTGGGTCAACATCATCCAGAATGCAAAGATCTGTTGTTGGCTTAAAAAATGGAATGATTAGTTGTCGTTGTTCTTTCAAACATTCACATTATGTTTGAATGGATTTGGAGCATCAGTATGCTAAAATTATAGAGATCTTCAAGTATATTGATTGATTTGTCCATTGGTAATTGATTGTGTAATCTTAGCATTGGTTTTAGCTCACCTATGTTAGTTTAAATTCCTAACAACAACTCTTGTAATTTCAGCTCGATGTTCTGGGTTTCACTAATTCAGGGTACGGTATCTACTGTCACATGCTCTGTTTTGTGTCTACAAATTTGCTTCAGGGACCATCTGAAAAACAAATATTGCAAGGAATACTGGTTTTCTTCAACAAGTAGAAATTAATCGTGTGCTCTTGAACCCGAAATCAGTATAAGCGTTTACGGATACAATTGCAGTCTAATCTGCTCAACTTATGCTCAATGGACGAGTATTATTCAGGCAGTTTCGAAATGAATCCACTTGGTTAGATAAAAAGGTTACACTCAGACAATAACAGAGACACGCTACATTGTAAAATCTTTATCTGAGCTTAAGTCGAAGAGGGTTAAAGATCAACATAGTTTGGACTCTAGTGCGCAGTAAAAATCCAGTAAATTTGTTTCTAGAGCTTTAAGCTCAATACCATATATTCTTGAGGTGCTCTGGTTTTCAAAACTTGCCTCATTCGTGACGGTTTCACTTTCTTCTAACTGTTTCACCTTTCGTCTTCGTCCAGTTAATTAACAACTTCTCCATTACCCGTTGTTGTTTATCTTCGATTTGATTTATATGGTTTAAGCGCAAGGAAAGCTAAACGGAGCTTCCTGGCCGCCTTCAATGGCCCTAGAGTTTAGGAAGGTTGTAACTTGCGCACCATGATATCGGACTATACGTATATGATAAAAGAGATATATGCAGTTACGCCATGCCGGTGGTTTTCAGCGTCCGTCGTAATGTGCATAGATGGGAAAACATGGAACATAATAAGTTTGGTTTGGAGTTAAAGATGTTGAATTATACGAGTTGTTCAATTTGATTTGGAAAATGACATATGATGTATATTTCTTTTATTTGATGAATTTTGGATTGAAAAAGATAATAAGTTTTATACGGGATGCAAATTGACAATATAAAAATATTATTTATTTTATTATATTCATTATTTATTAAAAATATTAATGTAAAATTAATTGTGCCAAAATTATTAGTAAATCAAGGTACAAATCGATAAGGATGGTTGGATTTATTTTATCGCCACATGTCAATCATCTAATGGTGACCTGTATTTAGGTCGGTTCAATGATGACCTGAAAATAGAAAAGCCCGCCTAACAATTTAGCTTTTTTTTAAGTTGACCCGGTTGAACCGTTTTTTTTTACCGGTTCTACGGGTCAACACCGGGTTTACGGGGTTTTCCAGTTTTGGGGGTCTACGGCCCGGATGCCCCTCCGAATACTGGTTGAACCGGATCTCAAAACATAGGAAATGGGAATAGAATTACGTGTTCGCTACTGTTAGGTACAAAATGTCATCCGACATTATGTTTGGGACAATATTAATTCTCGTGTTGTAACGTTGCATTTCACGTTAGTACAATATATGAATCGAAATGTCTGAAACATTATGTCGGATGAAATGCCCCTGGAGTGGGCCAAGTATTATCCCAAAAGAGGAACAAGTGGAGTATATTGCACATAACCAACCCCCAACACGTGGCGAATTATTACTCGTAGTTGGCAATCTGCGCATTAGTCCCCATATACTTGTTGATAATTGGTGTTTGCCGCCACAAAATTGGTCACATTTCATACTTAAATAGCTCTGGTTGGGAGCTCAATGGAGCTCCGGTCTGGACGCCCAAAAGCTTCCACATGTAAGTTTGACCTTGAAAAAAATAAGAAGAAAGGAATAAGTGTGGATTATTGCGTTTGTGGTGCACATTAATGTTTTACGTTTGGATTTAATTATATAAATGTTTAAGTTTTGGTTATATTAGTATTTTTTTTTTTTTTTTGAAACGGCAAATCTATTATTCTACTCCTACTTCTACACTATCGCTTAACCTATATTTCCAAATATACTCATACAACCTTATAATTCCAAATAAATTCATACCACTTTAAAATAAGGGAGGAGGGGGCACGTTTCGTTATAGTTCTTCAATGCACAATTAGTATTGAAGTGTAAGAAGAAAAACATGAATGTCACTTGATTTTTTGTGTTATTGTTGATATAAATGTAAAACTTGTGACATATTGTATGTATATACTGTATGTAATTAATCTATAAAATTACTACCTCGGTACTTGTATGCACATTAATAAAAATAATATAGAATTTAACAAAAGATGAAATGGGACACGTATAGAATAAAATTGGACGGTGATCTTATTTGAGGGCAATACATATACAACAATTTAGCAATAGTTGACCTTCACTTAGGTAATGGTAATTCGTTCAATTAATATCCATTGGTCGTGAAAGTCAATGAATCAATTGGGATATAGTACTAAAGTGGAATAATAGCCGCATGAAACTACTTATAACGAGGGAAAGGATATTAAATTGATATATGACCATAATAAAGTAATAAGCATACACATAATCGATGATCAGTATATCGAAAATGACATCGCCCCACTCTTGCGTATATTATTTGAATTTACTCTCAAGTTGCTTTAGACTCTGTGGGGGTTACTAAACTTATTACATATAAGAATATATGTGGTTGATTGATTTTCTTACGTGTGTGATTTTGACTGGATTGGAGATGTTTGGTGTATAAGAATGGTTTGCCTGGCGAGGTGATATTGTGCATGTACGTAAGTTAGTATGGCATTATTCAAAAAGAGTATATGCTCATCTCCATCTAGATGTGTCGTTCGCCACAGGTTTTGGACCATTTCATTGTGTATTGCAATTTTTTTATTTTAATTTTACTGGGTTTCTGTTGATTGGTAGGTTTGGATTTGATTAGACGTGGACCTACGATTGGAATTCTACTTGGTGTATTGGTCGTGCATGGCTTTCGAGGTTCATATAAAGTCTCACATGAGTGGCATTGTGACAAGTTGAGGTCCACGATAGTATTATTAGCTCTTAGCCACGAGTTGGATTAGATACATTTCGTAGTTTGTTAAGGGAGTTTTTACGTAGTAGTGTTTCGAATTTTAGTGTGGAGTCCATCAACATGTTCCTTGGTATTGTAATCCAGTTATCACTTAGAATATTGATTTGTAAAATAAGTATATGAATCACAAAAGAAAACTTCAACATATCAAGCAGTTTAGTTCATTAAAAAGGAAAAATATTGATTTATTAAACTTATAAATTATATTTAAACAAGAAATATTACCAACGATATACTATAATTTCTTTTAGATAAATAGCATTACTCCTGGCTTCATAATCGCACGGGCAATACTTCTGATAGGTGTGCCAACGATCAGCGTTGTAGACTTCAAAATTGGCATTTTGGGAACCAGACCGAAGGTAACACCAAAACACAATACTAAAAGGATTTGCACAAAACTGAAAGTGATATCGTTGATCTTTGGTGAGAGTATGTTATCCAAGATCGTCATCTTTTGATTTGCAATGTACTAGCAATGGTGGAGAACTGTCGGGGAGTTTATTAAAAATTTGAATATGAACTGGTTTGAAATAGACAAGAGTGCACACAAGTTGCATATATAAATTAGGATAAGAGTGATAAGAAACATGTAATTCATAACCATATGATGATTCATTGTGTATATTGTATTGTGTGTGGTTTTTTATTACACTAAGAGGTCTTATTTATAGTTGGAATATGTTAACCTAAATCAGAAGGTTTACACATAATTGGAAATTATTATTTAATGAAATGATAAAGAAATTGATTGATTTGAGTGGTAATTGACGTTTTTCAATTTGTATCAATCATGTCATGTGTGTGTATATACAAAAATGGTACGGTAATAAATTATTCTGTCGGGAGATTTTTTTTCCCTAATTTAATTTCAGCATGTTTTATTAGCGTGCAAATTTGGAATTGAAAGGCTTCAGGGATTCGGTGCGGATTGCCTACCCCATAAAATACCCCATTATTACAAATTAACCCACAATCTTTGTTTTTCAAAATATATCAAAATACTAAAATAAAAAATGAACATGGGAGAAGCTCCGGCCACCGGAATTATTCAGGTGATTGGAGAACCAAAATGGAGCTCTGTAAGTGAGCTCCAACGATCTCCAATGGAGCTCTGCTCCATTACACATTTGTGCAAGTTGATCGAAGTTTGATGAAAGTTTTGTGTGTAGGGTAAAAAATGTCTTCATTATTAGTTGCATATTTTTGTAGTACTAACAACGACGACTAATCATATATGAAGTTGACTTTAAAATGTGAATTTTGTGATGTAAAGAATGCAACTAAAGCCTCGCATTGCTAAAATATGTAAAAACATAATGGTATATGTAGATACACTATCTTTTTCTGAGTAAGACTAACATGCTTATCATTATGATCTAACATGAAATCTACTGAACAAAAAAGCATGATAACATAAAGACGATAAAAGAGATACAAAATAATAGAATGATAGAAATGTAGAATTAAGCATAAAGACGTTAAAAGAGATACAAAATGATACTCCCTCCATTTTTTACATGATGTTTAAGGTTTTCTCACACATATTAAAGTTGAGTTTGAATTGTATTATTTTATTTAGTTAAATCAATATTATGCATAGTTTAGTGTAACATAGAAAATATTGTATTGTTGGACACAATGATTGCATCCAAAAGTATAATTGTCGTTGTTATTAAAAAACTGATACATAATCGAATTCACATCGTAGCAATGAGTCCAATAACCCCATGTGTTTCTTGAACTAATGTTGTTTGCATTAAGCTCATCAATTCGTTCTAGCTACTTTATACGACTATCGATTTGCATAAAAGAAAGTCAACATTAAATATAAAAATATCAAGAAACATGCAAAACTGTTTTTGGTCATGTAAATATTTTTGTTGCTCAATAAAATAAATAAAATATAGTTACCTCTTCTCTACTCGATAGAGAATGAAAGCAAAAAAGATATGCTTCAGCATTTTGTTTATAAGGAAAAAGCCCAAAAAATAAATTACTCACACAACATCGCACCCCATTGAATCTTCCACAATCTAGGAAATATAATTTTTGCATGTTTTGTTTTTTTTACTCCTTTGTGTAAGTTTTGAAAATTAAATCATTTTTTAGACTATATATTTTCATTATTTACACATTTGTGTAGTAAAAAAAGAATAACGATGACAAATTGACCTATTGAAATTGGTTCAATTTTAGATGTGAATTTCGTACAAATTCTATAATTTCAAATAAACACATAAAAAATTTCAAAAACAATAAGTAAAGTAGAGAAAATTTACGTCAACAAGCGAACCCAACATCGATAAAATGGAAGAAAAAAACACGCCAACAGGATTTGAGCTCTAAAGCTCTATTTAGTTAACCTTAAATTAAGATGTATTATGTTCAATTTAGTTCTTATTTATTAAGTTTAGTACATGTTTGTTTAGTTGAAATTTATAAGAAAAATTACAAATTGGTGATACTTTTAAAACCTTATGTCAAATTAATGCAGGAAAAATCCTCCAAATTGTTCAATAAGTTTACTACCCTACCCATATTATACATTAAGTTTACCACTCCTACATTATGTACGTTAAGTTTTAAAAAATTCTAAATTTAGTACTTTGGGCTAATTTTAGCCCGATCAACTAATAATAGATCAAATTCGCCATTATATCGCGAATTAATTAGGAATAATTCTCTCTAATTAGCTCGAACTTGAAAAAAAGAAAGATGGAGGGATTGATCATTCTATATCGATAAAAACCCTTTACATATTAAGACCACTCAAAATAATTAGGGTTCCTTGGCTCCTTGCATAGACCCCATCTTAGTCGATTTAATTACTTTTGGGACCCTATTAGTCAAAAGTTTTCATTGACAATCCTACTGGCCAACTGTAATTACATTTAGGTCAACGAATTTGACTTTCGACGAATCAAATTCTGAAAAATACATTTTTACCACTGGTCAATTGTCGAATTTTAAAGTTGGCCAAACATATTAACTTCTCATTTATTACAAATTTGCTTCTTGATTTTTAATTTTACCAAATTGACACTAAATAATTTAACATTAACCAATATAACTTTTATAAATTTTCAAATTACCTCAA
>JAQRGC012300466.1:0-13484 GCA_028659135.1 Plantago lanceolata | reverse complement strand
GTAAAAAAGTTGACTTTGTCAACCAGTTGACAAAGTCAACTGTCATATACATTTAAAAAAAAAGAAAAAATAAATAAATTACCGACGGATAGATTTATCCGTCGGTACAACGGATTGGGGCCCGGTCAACACCCCAATCCGTCCTTCCGTCGGTATAATCCGTCGCTGACGGGATGTGGCTTACCGACTGATAACGTACCGACGGCGTGTTATCCGTCGGTAAAAATAAGCGATCCGTCGGTAACAATGACCAACGGATCGGCCCTACTATTACCGACGGATAGTATCCGTCGGTAAATATGTAGATTCTTGTAGTGCCTTGGCATTGACATGATCTCTGGCCTATGCCCTAATCCATCAACACTCAACAGTAAAATGGTCTCAGCTAAAGTGACGTGGACCAATCGTTAATATACACTTGTTAGAAATCTGGAGATGAAAGTACATTTATAAAAGGCCACCAATTCCAAGAATTATATGTATGCGATAGCGTATTGAGCTACTACTCGAGCACTGTTACAAGGAAGGTTCACCAACTTCCTTTGAGTTGAAGTCTCTCTGCCCGACTTGACCACACGGCAAGTAGGTCTTACAACACCAAAACACATATCTCTCTTTATATTGCAGATTACAGGTCGGTCGTCGATGACTTAACATTTGTTGACCCGAAAGCTTGCTAACTCGGATCTGGAGGTTTTGGAGCTCTGGTCGTGGGCCTATATTTATATTTTTGAAGATCTAAGAAGGCTTAGTCATTTTTTACCCATCAATATTCTTAAGGTTTCCCTCCGTTGAGATGTCATGGATGGAGAATTGCCCAGTGCTGGACTTGGAGAAGAGTAATTAAGTTTTGGCCTGGTGGAGTCATTTATAAAATTATAAGCTCATTACACATTTGCTCTTTCATACCTATTAGATGGAATCATGGAAACAACCAATATTGTTGGAATTGAGTCTATTGACATCTATTATGATCAGAAACCTCTTTGGATCATCCATTTAAGCCATTTTGGGACACACATGTTCTAACTTTAGTCTATAATCGTCTAATATGCATACCGTACCACGTGATTTCTTAATAAAATCGGACATGGGCATGGTGATTGATGCGTCGAAGTCGGCCAACACAATGTTGGTAGTGCCCTAGATAAGGATCGATGATAAGGTAAGATGGGGATTAAGGGCTCTAGATCACCAAAATCCCCAACCCTTGGTTCCACATTTGGGAAAATAACTGGACCTACAGGTAACCGGTTGAAGGAACATGGAGTTTCTAGTTGACCTTGGATGCTAAGGGAATCCCCCCAATCAACCTCTGGTCCCAATTCTAATCTCCTCAATTGGGCATATATGACAATTTCCATCCCAATCAGCCATTATTTGCCATTTCTCTAACTCCTAGTTTAAATTTGTAGATGACAAAATAAAATTATTTGCTCTGTGTAGATAGTTTGCACATGGTAAAGAAAGCCCACACACACCATAATAATCAGTGTTGTATTGATTCCTTTCTTGCTACTTAAAGATCTATCTATAAAATGCACTGAAACTTAGGATGTTTATTGTTTAGTCAAATGTTTATTCATAATTCTGACTTCTCATTGGCCTGTACTGACCTCCAAGCTATTTATTGGTATAGTACTACCTTCAAGATTTTGCTTGTACGTTTAGAGGCTATCTATAAGTACTTCAATAACTGCCATGTTTCCTACATCAACATGTGTGTCCTTTGCACGTTACAAATTTTCCTTTTGAACCCCTTAGTTTTTCCACTGGAAATTGTTGACCCGGAAGGTAGTTTCTTTGTTCAAGGGCGGACTTGCCCTTGTATAGGGGTGCGAAAACAACAATAAAATATGAACTTGACCTTAAATGAGCATTTTTTTTAAACTAGGTCATTCATAAAGCAGAGATTGTAATGCCTGCGAATTAACGACTAGCTTGCATCATGGAAGTCATGCTCTATGACCCAAATATTACCATTCCAGAGAGTTTGAGAGTTGTGTCTTTCTCATGTCTTTTAGTTTGCATTATTCACGCCCTTTATTAGATCTTAGGGACATCTTTAGTGAGACCCTTCTCTCACTGTGCATGTAGATCGCACTGTGAGACCTACAAGCTACAGAGAGAGAGAGAGAGTGCTCATTTGGAATCCACTAGTGTCTAATAAACCATCAATATGACAGTGTTCCAACGGCCAGGACTCATGCTCAAGATGGATAACATCACACCGAAAACTGGGATGGTGTTATCCATATGTCACAAAGGAGCTAAACTCTCAACGCAAAGTTATAACAAAATTTTGTCGAATTCTTCAGTTCAAAGGAGAGAACGAACGTGCAATGCTCTCTTGAATAAGATTCACATTTAGAGTATGTTTCAATAAGTTTCTTATTAACCGATAAGATAACTGATAGTAAATGTGATTGATAAACTAGTTGAATTCTACCGGTAAAATGAATTGTTGATACGAATGCGGACGTGTATAAAAATTCATGCCACTGAAACTGATAAGGTGACGCAAAATACAATACGATAAAACATGAATGAAAATCTTGTTTAACAGAGAATAGAGTTCATGACATTAGAATTAAGGGTATACATTATACACAATGTAAAAACTGCAGTATTCAAGACAAGAATATTGACTATTGAACAATTATGAAATTGTATATGCCAAGTATTATTATACAGAGGATACACATGCATGAGCATGACATAATTTGGCAACAATAACTCTGTCTTTCTTTATACAACACCACCCCTGCCCCCCAACTATTAAGCACCACCCTTACTCAAACCCTTAACAACAATCAATAATCATACTAATAATAACAATTAATCAAACCATCAATCTGATGATGAGGGTAAAAACTTGCTCAAGCATCAGCTAAATGCTGAGGCGAAGACTGATGATGTTGATGATGATGATTATGATACCCTTTCCCAGCCTGCAGGGGGAAGTAATTCCCACTCGACATCGGCACCGGGAACCCCATCCCGGCTGCCGGGGGTCGAGTGGCTGCAACCCGCTCCAGAGACTGGACCTGATTTTTCAAGAACTTGACGTAGTGAATCGCCTCGTCCAGCATCGAAGCAGTGTCCATTTTGGTTCCTCCAGGGACTAGTCTCTGAAGGATCCTGATCCGCTCGCTGATCCTCTCGCGACGATGACGTGCAGCCACGCTCTGCGGGTCGGAGGATATCTTCACGTTCCGTCTTTTTGGTGGCTTCACGGACTCGGGGTCTATGTGGATCGGTTGCATTGCGGCAATACGGAATATCATCTCGCGCATTGCGGCCATCGAGTTTCGCTTCTGGTCCTGGCCAGGGAACTCGCTGGCATGAGGTAAGTCATGAGATGTTGCCTGGCCCTGCAGGAACGCGGGGCCGGAGAACGAAATGGTGGAAGGATGGACGTTCATGAACGAATTTTCGGAAAAATTGTTGCTGTTGTTGTTTTGGTGCGAGTTGATGTAGTCCATTAGAGGGATACCATTTGAGTCTGTGTAGGAGTTGCAGTAATCAAGCATCATTTCCATTTGATCCTCTGCAGAAGATTTCAAGAACTCAATGTCCATTTTTTTTATGGATTGTGAAAGAGAGAGTTGGAACAGAGGAATGGGTAAAGTGAAGTGAAGAGGAGAGTGAGTAGACTGGGAGTTTTATCAGTAGCAGCTGCTAGAAATGGAATAGTTTGAGGGATGAAAACTGAGGGAGGGGAATAATGAATTAAAATATTGGTGGTGATATTGGGAACAGGCTAATGGAGCCAGTGGGAAGGGTATATATAGCAAGTTGAAGATTTTTTTATATTTTTTTAATCACATAAGCAACTTGCAAACGCTATTTTTCGGATGCACATTGGGTAGAACCCCATGTACTCACATAATAGATTTTAGATCAAGTGAACTAAGTTAAACATCACAAGTGTAAGAGATTATGGCCGAGAATGACATAATCACAAATTTTCATCCCATAAAATTTGAATATATTACCAAGCGGAAAATACTGTTCTCTTTAACCAGCGGAGACAACCCCGGCGGGGTTAAGTTCAAGTAGAAGATTTTATTGTATTAAAGAAATGGGGTATAATGAAATGCTTTTATTGAATTTGTATATTTTATAATGATAATGTCATTTCATTTATCACAAAGTTGGTATACTGTTTAAAAAATTGATTCTTTATTATATTGCTACTGGAAAATCATACAGGATGAGATATTGTATTTTAAAGGAATCATCTTCCTTACCTTAGCTACAATGTGTGAGAAGTGTCAGAACTTTGGGGTGTATGATTAGAAGTTGCTGTCTACAAAAGCATCATGAAAAATGAATTGTTCTCTAGATAAAATGCTCTATTCTTCTTCTCAAGAGTTAAAATCTATTGCATGAACAGATACAGGGTATTACTCTGAACCTGTATCTATGATTTTGATTTTGCAGTAGAGATTTGGTTCTAGACTTCTAGGCAGGGTGAAGTTTGGGGCGGAGTTGGGAATAAAAGGGGGCGGCGTATGTTGTGCTGTAGATTATAATTTGTGTACGAAGGATGATGCATATGATTTTTCGGTTACATCTTGTGAATATAAGGGGGGGCAGAGTACTCTGATTATGTTCGCTCATTAGGTGGTTAAGAGTTAAGAAGTCTGTATACATGGAAGAGAAATTATGATTTTTTCGTTGTTCTTCTAAGAGCATTCATTTACTTCAATACTTAAAGGACACTAGATAGACTACCTCTCTATATTAGACAAGTTAAGTCGAACAATGATGTGAGCTGAACCAAGACGAGAAGGGTTGTGTGGCAAGTTAAGAGAAATGTTGTGCCAAATGATGTTTGAAAGTTAGGTAACATGGCAAGATAAATTAAGCTCAGCTTGCATTAGGGGCACTAAAATACTAGAGCTAAGATGTTAAGACATGAAACTAAAGGAAAAGGCTTAATAGCTTCATGGCTCTGTGGTTACTTTGCAGTTCACTAGGAATTTATCTCACTATCAATTATTGAATTAATTTCACAAAAACAATACTGTTATGGAGATGACATAAGGTACTCGATCAAAATATTCAGCCGGAATCTTGCAGAGAGTGAAATGGAGATGAGAATGAGCAAGAGAAACACGGGTCGGGTTCGATCTCTCAAGAACTGTTATGTTATAGTCCAGCCTAATGCAGTGTACGCAGATTATTTATCTCAAAGAACTATTGTGTCATGAGTTCACTGAATGCGTAAGAAAGTTTTTTTTCCCCCTTAGAAATATAAGAAAAAAAGTGTATTATTATGAGTGGGGAAATAATGAAAATGATAAAAAGGGGTACTCAAAGAAAGAAAGACTGGTGCAGATGTTGGGTTATTGAGAAGAATTTTAGGCCCCCCACTGTGGCAATGGCAGAGATGAGATCTAATCTACCAACTGTTCCAGGGTTGCTTGCCATAAGTGCCTTTTGGTGGTGCCTTCAAACAAGTAATACAATACACAACCTACCAATTTGGAATATCGGAAATACATTTTTTAAGTTTTTCTCTTTTTAGTCTCCTGTTAAAATGTGCAATTTTTGAAACTTTGTGTTAAAATTTTCCAATAAAGGAAGATAGGTGAAAAATGAAAATTGAAAACCCCACTCACATGAAAAGCGTCAGACCAATGGATTAGTAGACGGTGGGGGAATCGGTCGGTGCCCGTTGCATTGCACTACTTATCGGATGTCTGCTCTTTACACATTGCTTTCATTTATACATACAAATTGATTATTCAACTTGTGTATTGGTGCCTTGGTGGATTCTTAAATGAAAAATACTAAAATATATGATAAAAATATATAGAGAACACTTGCTAAAATAATTCATTACAAAATTTCATTTTTGAAAAGTACTATATAGCAACTCATCCTAATTTTATGGTACTTGCAACTAATCCGATTGAGCACTATCGAGCCTTATATACCATATGATGAGCGGTGGTTTAGAAATATATTGTATACCCTTTATCACATTCATTAATTTTGACTGGTGTGAGATGCGGAATATTATAATAGTAGTATAGAACAAATATAACAGTGTCGTATAAAAATAATTTTTAAAAATAAAATAAAGAGAATGTGAAAATGAAGTGAATAGTGGTCCAAGCAAGCAAGCAAGCAAGCAAGCAACCAAACACTATCCTGAAATTGTCCCCGCTAAGTATTTTAGCTGGAGAGAAGAGACCTCCAAAAAAGGAGCTTTCAAAGAAAATAAAAAACAAATAAAAAAAGATGGCACACAATTCGATGCATGATAATGGTAATAATGAGAATAACAAGATTATGAGATTATGTTTTATGACTGCCCTGCACTGCACTGAAACAACAACACCAACTGTTTCATGTGCTGTTTCTTAGCTAACGGCATTACATTACTTTACCCCCTCCCTCAACTGACTACTAGGCTAGCAGCGCCATTCCACTTGAAGCGGTGAATCAAGTGAACAACTAACTTCCCTTCTCATTTACTGCTACTGCTACCACTTCTTTCTCAGATCAGATAACAGATACTATCAGATAGATCAAATACATGCACTCAACACACTACAGGCTTTCCCTTTAGCTTCTCCATACCTATAACTATCATCTCCATTAGGACCATTACCATCAGCTAAATATTATTACCCCTATTCATATCGTCACTCTCCCATCACCATTCTATCATTTTTACTCGTTTTTCAATCCAAACCGAAAAAAACAAGTTATCAACGAGGCTTATAATTTACTCTAATTATAAAATTATACTTCACAGTACACACAGGTTAAGCTAAGCTGTACTAGTATTAGTATACAGTAACATCATAGATACATAATATGACCTATAGTTCTTCACTGTACTATAAAATTTATGCATTTTTGGATTATAGTTGAAAACACAAGGTGCACTGCATCGACATAGTTGAACAATGCAATAATTTTTTTTTAAAAGAAACAAAAATTTCAAAGTCAATCAAAATTTTCCAGTCCTAGCAATCTGTTTATTCAAAGTTAGAAAACAAACAGGTTACTCTTTCCTGAGTGTTCTCATAAATCAGAATCATGTACTGGTCCATTTCTGATTTTGACTTTTAATGTATGGGTTTAATATCTTATCAATCTGGGTTTTGGAAAACGAGGCACACTTTACCTTTATATCTTCCTTGAGGGACAGAGAACCTTCCTGGAAATATCCCAGTATAAGCAGCTGTTATTCGCCTATGTTTATCACGTTTGATAGTTACTACACATATTGTACTTAAATTTATCAAACTTGTCAACGAGGTAGCCATACCTCAGCTATTACACACTTGTAGTATATTGAATACAGTCAGCTGTAATAGGAAGGAATGTGAATAAAATTTAATATCACCAATCTTCTTAGTTAGTTTCAACGGATGCTTATGCTAATCCTGGGTGGTTTATGAACTCTCTTACACCTACTATAAATAGCGGTAGGAGGAAACTTAATTATTTGGAAAATTATTTTAGGGTGGAGGGCGATATATAGCTATGAGATCATTTACTCAAATCGTGCTTCTATTATTCATGTTTCAGTCAGGTCAAGCAGGACTGCACGACCTCTTCTAATAAGGAATATCACAGAAATTCTACCAAATGATGGTTAAGACTTAAGAAAGTACTACATGCATTACCAAAATGCCATAACCCCAAAAATCAATCAGCATGCTTTGGCAAATGTAGACAAGCATCAGTCAGAAACTGAGAAGATAACAGCAACATAAGAGCTAAACAAACATGAACGCAAAGAAGTGAGCAAACTCAATATTATCAGCCATGCATGCGACAAGGGTTCTTAAATCTGTGTAAATTCCAGGATCACATTGCCTAATTTCAACAAAATATTGTTCTTGAACTCAATGCAATAGCCTGTGATCTGCTAGAAGTTGGACTCACCGTGCTTCCCCAAGCCTGCAAAAGTAGATAACAAGTCATGATGTGAACAGAAGTACACCAAAAGAAACATAACATACGCCTATCTATGAAACTTTGATTGCATTTAATGCATTGTGGTTAAAGACTCGCCCACAAACTTAAACCATCCAAGTTTGCCAGCTGCTATTTGAGCAAATTACAGAAAACATGCAAGTTCATGACTAGTTGAAGTGTTGGACCATACATCCAGAAAGAATTCACAAGTAAACCACTAAATATCATATCACCAGCAAAAATACTCAAAACAAGGAGCATCACTGTATGTGAGACAGATAATCTGCACTTGGTGTAATATGGGTTTTCCATGATAATTTGGTGTAATATACCTGAGACAGATTATCTACACTTGGGCATCTATTTGTTTCAGGTGAAACGCAGGGAAAACAAAAATACATATCCCAATTTTAGGGAAGATTTTGATGTCATAAAAGTTTGGCAAGACTGAAAGTTTGCCCCGTTACACGGACACAGTAAAGGGTGAGGCTTATCTCAGTTTGATCAATGAAAGAAGCATATACTCAATAAAGATGCACAAAATCACCAATTCCTAAGAACATGGATTTGAACCACTAACTAGTTCACAATGATGCAGATCAACTATAAAATTTCCCTGGTACAACGAAGTTTAAGCAGATCGAGGGCTTCTTACCTCAAATGTTGCTGGGATACATGAACACCCTGACTCTAGCTCCCTGTTTAACAAACGATTCAAACATCAGTTATCAGACAACATATTACTGCATTCTAATTCAATAAGGACTTGCTCAAGTTTGTGCATCTCTAAGCAGCATAAGCACAGAGTTCAAACCACAACTGAACTGAACCAAAAAAAAAGTACCCAGTTCCAACAAAATTCATTTTTATGTTTTAATCATTCAATGCCGTATTACTTAATTGCTTGATCTTTTCACGCTTCTATATATTATACATTCTTATTACAAAGGTATTATACCCGATACATTTCTGCACTGTAATTCATAAACAAGTATAGTCTTGCATAAGCAAGACATACCAACTTACATGCTGCATTTCTCAGCTTAAGTCTTAGAATGCTAGTAAAATTATATCCTATTCAGCCATTACAAATAGAGCAGATCATGATTCAGATACTAGTACTCATTAAGATCACAACAACAAAAAATCTTATCTAAATTCCATTTTCAATAGAATACAAAATTCCAAACACATTAATACCAACATTTAAGCTAAGCTACTCAGCTCACCATTGATTTAGGCGGAAGATTCGACGTGAACTTAGCACGAACAACGCCACTGTTTCCATGGGGACGACTGACTTTCCCCCAAATGCAACGATAATGTGAACCGTTCTTCTTCACCTTGGCCTTGTAAATATATGCCAATCGCTTCCCACGGTACCAGTCCACTTCCTTCTGAGTGTTCACTCCCTCAATCTGCACCAGTGACGTGTTTGGATACTGGTTCGATTTCGACCTATCATCATTCGTTCACAAACGTAGATTATGATCAATCAAAACATGGCGTATAAAAGCTAGCAAAGGTTCTGTATTCAATCGATTAACATACCTTTTGTACCCTAGGATTGTTCCACGGACATAGAGCCTGCAAATAAATTCAGAATTAAGCAAAATCAGTAGAGAGTTTCAGATTTAACAGCTGATAAGGTGTAGCTGAGTAGGGGGAGAAATGAATTGAAGAGAGTAAAACCTGACGCGTTCTCCTTGACGTCCTTTCACCATTGTTGCTGCCGAAATGAGCTTCCAGTTGTTCCGATTGAAAGATACGAAGAAACCCTAAACTCTGAGAGGTACAGGGTTTTTGGTGATACCTGCTCAATTCGTATCGGACTATCAGGGTTGGGCTTTGGTGATTGGGCTGACAGAAAATGTCGGCCCAAGTTTTACCGAGGCCCAGCTTAGATGAGAAGACGTTTTGGGGAAATATCTACGGTTGCGTGAGCGGGCCCAATTCATTCTGCATGTAGAGTAAGAGTCCTTTCTTTGGCCCACTACTATTTTGGTTACAATATTGTGAAAAAAAAATTAAAAATAGTCCCTGGAAAAAATATTTTGTGGAAAAAATCCAAGAGGGCATAACTTAATTTTTGTAAGTGTGTGTTCATTTACTCGATCAATAACAAGTAGGGAATGGCGCGAAAAGAGTTCAAAATGGAGGAGCGGATGCTTGCTTGTTTAAAGATTTTGAAAAAAGAAAAGAAATAGGAGCTCAAAACATCTAACTTTAAGACAATTGAGAATGTAAGGAGAAGTGATGGATGGAAGAGCGACCGTATAAGATTAGGTGTGTGTTTAACACCATCTTATAAGATGAATTGGCCCTCGGTTCTATTCTAGGTTTGGTTTCGGTTGATGTCAAGGAGTGGTTTTCTAGAAATGCTTGGGGTGAAAGTTGGCCCTCGAATTTTCTCGGAAGCGCTTCGTCTACTACATCCCGTGGTTTAGTTGCTCTCGTTCCTATTGGTTTGTATCTGTGTTGACTTTGAACATTTCTTATGCTCCTTTTCTTTTATAATTTCTTTACTGATTCCAAAAAAAATAAAAAAATCTTATAAGATGTATTCACTGTATTTGATTGCTCGACGACTAAAATAAGTCTTTTTCATGAATGTCAATAAGGTGATCGATTTAAAAAACTTCTATAACTTATTAAAAAGTGTGAATGGTCGGGACGGTTACTACTTACTAGTCACCTTATTTGCTTTCAAAACTTTCTTAATTCAATTTACCAAACATACATTAGGAACGTAGACGGTCGTTATCCTTTCCTCAAGACAACATTTTGTGGTTTGTTCTTTTTTTCTTTCAATAATTTCTTTTTGTGATGAAAGTGTCTTGGTGGATAGAACATGTTTTCAAGGCTACTGCGAGGGGTTAATCAGCTAATCACATATAGTTTACCAATAATTATCATCCACACACACATTCCATGAATTGCTTCAAGAACACTTGGAATTAGGGCTAATGTAATCATAACAAAATTATCATGAAGGTCAATAAGTGCAAGAAGATTAAAAGTGGTTTTTCGAATTTAGAAAACTAGATCTTTCAAAACCTTCTAATAAAGCACTAATGTCTTAACCTTCGAGAGAACTTTATATTATAAGATTGTACATGTATAAAGTTGTGAATTTTTATTACGTACATAGACAATACTTTGAAAGTTTACGTTGTCAATAAAGGAGTTGTTCGAAAATCCAAATATAATGTCAATAAAGTGCACTAAAAAGACTAAAACCGAAGAAAGAAAAGGAAAAATGTTATGAATACAAAAAATTAGGGTCACTTTTTCCTTTCCCAAATTTCGAAAACTGGGCTGTTAAGCAACATGCAGAAAAAAACACTCCCTTCCTTAAAGCATCTTTAGTTCGTGATCCATATGCTCTCTTCTTCACTTTTTATATATTGTGGATCTTTTCCTTAAATTCGTGTTACCCATTATTGTACTACTATTTCGCATATGATCATCATGAATGTTCCTTTTGTTTTGCTTTCTAGCTTTCTTTTTCCTTTTCATTTTTCTTTAACTCCAATCATATATCACAATCCATGGAGTTGTGCTCTACTCAATGGTTGTAATTTCCATGTCTTTTGCAACATTTTGTGGTTATAGACTTGATATACTAAAGCCAGAGGAGTTCTAAGGCTGATTGAATGGTTAGATAGTTGGAGGAATAGAGGTGGTGGTGAGATCGGACCACGTCTAAGTCGGAGTAGTATTTTGCAGGATGGAGCGTTTTTGGCAACGCCAAAGTATTGTATAGTTACTATACTAACTGTCTGTTTGGTGATCTTATTATGTGATTTCACCTTATTTAACCGGTGGACTTTAATAAGTATGTTTGGTGAATACCAATTATAAGGTGACTGATAAGGTGTATGATTTGAGAATCTAATCTATGTAGCTTATTAAAAAATAAGGTGACTGATCACTGATCAGCTACCAGCTACTTTATCAGCTATCAGTCGCCTTATCAGTTCGTTTTGCCAAACATACACTAATACTAGTACTTGATAGTTTATGTGTTTAAATATTGAATGATAATTTGTAACATGTGACGATGTAATGATATAATACACAAAGAGCAAGATTCTTTCTATATAATCATCTAGGTATATGACCTCATTCAACCACTCACGGTTAACTTAACTTTCGTAATTTACGAGCTCAGAGCGAAAAGGAAGAAGTGGTGGATTGTATTGATCATTTAGAAGGAAGCACACCCTGAAAACCTAAAATAACACCAGCTGGTAAATTGAATATTCTACAACTACTCCTTTTCAAAATTATATTGTGATGATTATAATAAGGTACTAGAAACATAATACGTACAAATAAAGGGACCACAACCCAAAAACAAGAAAATCCGTGGTATAAATCAACTTTGATTAATTAATTTCGTACTCCTAGTCCAAATCTTGGTCGCTTACATCAATCTAGAGTACGTGCTTGGAAATTTGGGTAATCACGTGATGGGGCATATCCTTAAAACAAAACAAAAACAAACTAAAACTAAAAAATAGGACAAGGAAAAGAAGCCTTGTGGTGTGGGTGGTGTACAAATCGTCAAATTAAAATAAAACTAGGGTTTTAATCCAATAAATTAAGTTTGTTTAATTTGTACTACTAGGAGTAGTATTAAACTTTTAACTTTATCTATAAATTTTAGTACTCAAATGGTTTACCACTTTACGTTTAATTTTAAAATAATTTTTTAAGAAGGATAACACAATGAGTGTGTGATGTTTAATTTAGTGATAAAATCTGCAATAAAGTAGTTGGTTTGGCCTTTGCATTTTCACGGAAACGAAATCTCTCCTCTAGCCCCTTGGTTTAGATCGTTTCACTCTTGTTTCCTTGTATTTGTATAGACGTTGAACATTACCGCTCCATTCTTATTAATATATTTTGCCTTTTTAAAAAAAATAAAAAAATCTGCAATAAAGTTATAAATTATGAGAGAAGAGTTTATGAAAACATGTAAACGTAAACACTCTGAAAAGACGGATAAAAATGAATACGTAAACAATTTTAAAATACGAATAGAAAAGGAATGCGTAAACGAGATAAAAAAACATGAAGTAGCATTGTTGGAGGGAATCATTGCACGACCAAGATTTTCCAAACCTAACATTCCTACTCTTTCATTTGGTTCATGTTCTCTTCTTCTTCTCTAGATTTGATCATCATATCTATCATTAACTTTATTTTCATCTTCTTCTTCTACTTCTTCCAACCGTTTGAGTGTAGCAGCAGTATTTATTATATACTTATAATAGTGCAAGCATCATTGCATGTAGCAACTCAAGAAGAAAAGCTAACAATGCATAGTCAAACTTTAATGGACTCTTTCCATTTTATGTTTAACTGGGCAAAGAAAAGAAAACTGGCCAAATTTAATTACAATGAGTATAGACATAGTAGAGTAACAGAGACATGACGTTTTCAGAAATTTATTTCAATCTGCAAACAAATATTCAGGCACAGTTTTATTATCTAATGGTTAATGTTCAAGACATGTCTCTCTCTAG
>JAQRGC012300437.1:0-16836 GCA_028659135.1 Plantago lanceolata | reverse complement strand
AAAAAAAATCTAATTTTTTTTCTCTATCCATTATATGCTTTTTAGCGAATAATATAGATTTAAATATCGCCCCCCCTCAAATGTGCTCCTGGATTCGCCACTGCGTGCAATGCCTAAACGAAAACTGCCGTTTTGTTCTATGATCTGCATACATTGATCCGGCCTACCAAGATACAGCAAGCGATTGGCAATGTTTGTTTCACAAGAGAAAGAAGAGGGGGTTGACGATGCCAAGACAAGAGGGACGAAAATCATCAAAAGTGCCATTGTTTTGTGCCAAAAAGCCGTTGATTGATGCGTTCCCCTTCTCTTTTATACTCTGACATTGGTTAATTTGCAGTTAATCATTGTGTTAACGTTTGAAGTTATAGTAGCTTATAACTGCAGATCAGATATAATCAAATTCTCATTTTATTTTCCAAGGAGGAAAAAATCTCATCTTCAACACTTGTCAGCAATGGGCAATCTATGACTCTATGTTATTGTTCTTCACAAAAAAATGAGGCTCAATCACAATGGCCTTCTCACATCAAGGCAACAATATAGCAAGCAAATTCAGATCCATCATTTCACCAGCTGTTTTAAAATTTAAATCATGCTATTCTTTTCATAGTATGGGGGGATCAAGCAGCAGGCGACAGCTTGCCTTCTCCAGTTGCTGTTGCTGCCTGTTTGAAATGAAACATACCGGTCAGTCCTCGTCCCTTGGCCATCTGCTCGATTTCTTCTAACTTCGCCTTCAGAGCCTCTACCTCCTTTTCTAAAGCTTCATCTCGCAGCCTCATTGCCTGAGTATGGTTCAAAATGTTGGTTACCGATGAGAAGATAGCTTACTTGAGAGTAGTTTGTTTTTCATGCAAGTTAGTCAAAATCAACTACTTGACTCGTTAAAGTTTTAGACATTTCATTGATAATATACCCTGGGTATAGTTTTCTGGGGGTATAAGCAAGTGGTTTATAACAGAAACGGGTATTATGGATTCTACATGCAACCTTCAGAGGTAATTAATCAGTAATTTTTCAAGTTCCAGGGTAATAAGAGAAGGGGTTGAATCGAGAGCTACCAAATGCACTTTTTCCTTTTCTCGATTAATTTGTCAGATTGTGATCATGGTATCTTACCTCCAATTCTTGTTTTCGAAGTTCCTCTTTCTTGGCTTCTGATCGAGCACTTCTTTGCACCTCAAATATCAGGGCAGCTACTCCTACCTGAATCACAATCAGATATGAGTATAAGACTAGAGATGGAGGAAAAGTTGCACATCTCTAACAAATACTACAAAGAGCAAACACCAAAAGTTATTTTTTTTTTTTAACGGCAAAATATTAATTAGAATTAGAAAGAGTACAAGACGTATTCGGGAATTTACAATAGTTAACGGGTTACAACACCAAAAGTTAGTACACAGCGTTCTGAACAGCATAGACTGTAAATGGACAGACAAGGTTAAGTTCCTACCTGCCTTCACTTTGCTTTTCTTAATAGAAATAACGGCGTGTGTGATTACCAATCTACAAATATATGGAATTCTACTAATTAACACTGGTCTCTATATTAGCATTATGAGTCTGGAGAATCTTATTGCACTAGACACTTCATCAACACATTATGTTACATATTCGCTCCAGTATGTTACAGAAGAAAAACGGTTTTTAAATATGAGTCTCAAGAAGCCATATCATAGGATAAAATTGCCATCATGGGAATAACTAATAAACTAATGTGTAATTAACAAGTTTTGGGAATCAACCAAGTATTTAGAATAACAGGTCTGGTTAACTTCAATTTCTGAGGCATGAGTCTTCTTGGCCTTTAATCTGTTGATTCCGTAGAGGTTTTACATTCTCTCTTTTCATTGTAGGCAGTTTCTAAATTTATTGAATAATCAGACACTAATAGCTCATAGGAAAATCAAGACTGGAGATGTTGATGTTAATTACAGCTACCGATTTCAAGAAAATAAGAGGCATGAAAAATTACCAATGCAGTTCTATAATTAGGTAGGTCATTCTGATAGCTCATAAGAAAATCAAGAAGAAAATATATCCCCATGGCTCCATTACATAGTACATGTTTGACATGGCAAAAGTGTGAGCAGACGAGGAATAAGGTAGTTGGTTCACATTAGTAGGCCATATCATGATATCAATGCTGGACAGGTATCATGTTGCTCAAGGAGCTCATATCTGTTTTTATGTACTTCAGTTTTCTAGGTGATATTTTATCAGCAAAAACAACTCTAAAACTGTAATCTATAAGCCAGTAATATATTAGTTGGAATTAAGTTTTGGAGGGATTGGAAAGAGAGCTTACCGAAAAGACAAAAAGTTCTCCAAGCATATCTACAGCAGCTTGAACAGCTTTCTCTTCATTCAGGGGTCGAATTTCTACATCAGTAGCATGACCGTATATTCGTCTTTGCATGGTTGTAGTTATGCGATGATTGGACTGGTCCAGAAAAGATACATTGTTTACAATCATGCCGTATCAAAATATACAGAGCAGCAAGCCACCAGGTAACGGAATTTATAAGGAAATAGGCCATAGCAATATCAAAGAATGCACGCAGATAATGTTATGGGAAGCAAACATCAGAACTTTGAGAGACAGTCACTAGAATCACATTCATCATTCACAAATGAGATGCATAACTTTGGTTTAAATAAGGAAATACATTGCCAATCCATACGCTTGTGTGATATATATGGTGGTATATGAAAGAAAGTATGAAAATGATACCCACCTATTTATGACATCTATGAAATATGTTTCGAATGGTCATGATCATGATAAACAGACTTGCAAAAAGTATGAACATGAAGAGCATAGAAACAAGAAACGATGCGTAGATACAATATGAGTGCATACGACTATCACAGGTTAGGCTCACCATCTGAAACCTATCTAGACGCATTACCGGATTTTGAGTCACAGAGAGTACCAGTACAAGTTTGCACTAAAAAAGTATTCACTGAAAAAATTGATATCGGGCAGGACAGATCTACATAAGATAGCCGCCTTGTAAGTTCTTAAAGAAACATACAAGCCACATTTTCATTGCCAACACTCAATTTTAACTACTGCCTACTGGTATAGCATGCATAATAGTAAATAGAATACCACTACTATCTATTCATCATTTCATTCTCATTTGATGTACCACTTAAGCTCCAGAATGCAGAAACAATACAGTGATGATCAAAGAAATAAATACAGTGGTGAAGTGATAGAAATCGCTGTGCACCAACACCAGATCACCTTTAACAATTCAACAAAATCTCCCAGTGTCCTTGGCTTATTTATCACAAGCAGCAGTCAAATTATAGGCCAACATGATTCTACTTGGGGTGTGCTGTGAGTTCATACTTCATACTATTGCATCAAACAAAGAAACATATCAACCAGAACATTCACTCAGTAAGTTTTCAGCTCAGCGTTCTCTAATCCCGATACCAACTCCTTGACATAAACCCCCCATCCCTCTATCCAGAGCTGAGCCACATTCAGTTTTTACATTCGATAAATATCGACTACATCAAGATTCAAGACAAGCTATTATACACTTATCATTTTCCAATACTCAATGCGCTAGTCACCATCAAAAACCATACTACTAAATAACAAAGAAACTCATCAATAGCTCAAAAATCAAGAGGAAAAAAATCCTCTCGCCCTACATTGGAGTTAAACAACAAAATCAAATCCTCAAATGTAAAAACCCATCACATCCCGATTGTAAAATGAGAGACAAAACACATAAAAGAAGCGATCATTCATTCATTCATTCTGAGACATTATTATATATCAAGAAAAGCAAAGCATAATAAGGAGTAAAAAATGATGAAATGAAACCTGGGCGATGCTGATGATGAAAGTTCTAAACTTAGGATGGAGCCCAGCGGATTTCTTGAGCCTAGCTGCAATGGGTTTGCTGAGGGTTTTGATGGCAAGTGTTCCAAGCTTTAACAAAGGAAGGACCATTACTACTGATCGCTCTTTAGTTTCGATCCAACAACTCTATTTCTCAATCTTGTTGAATGATGTTTGAAAATGCTACGAATAGGGCTAATAAGCTAGTGTTTATACTTTATACAAGTTCAATAGGCTATAAGAAAGATGAATGAATGTTTGGGGAAGAAGAAATGGAAGGTCAAGATTGGGGTTGAGTTTCTTGAAAAGGAAGCGGTACTGCTAGTAATACTAGTCTGCTGAAAACGAAAGGCAAAAATGTTGGAAGCCGTCACAGTTTGAGCATGCGCGTCGATTTCTTTGTTTAGGAATTACAGATGAGAATTTGTTCAACTATTGCTTGGGGAGAACGAAGCATCCTTCCAATTAGGGATTCTTCTTGACTTTTCTTTTGGCTCGGATACCAAATTAAAAGCCCATGACTCGTTAGACCATCCGAAATGGGGACACAACGAAGACGCGTCCTTAAGAGTACTCTCCGACGATGCATCGACAGACCAGCTCCAACGGGGTGGCCATGGCAATGGAACAAGGCCGTCCTCCTTTTTTTGCCCCAACGGGGTGGACGGCCCACTTCGGAACATCAAAAGCGACGTCCCAACCATGGCATGGTCGGGTCGTCCAAACCCAGCCATGCCAAGGGCCAACCAGGATCTGCCATGCCAAAACTTGGCCATGCTAGGAGCTGCCACATGGAAGGCCCTTTATTTATGTTATTTTTAAAAAAAAATTGAATTTCTTTTTTAAATTTTAATTATTGAAAAAAATAAAAACTCACCACGACCCGACCACCAAAGGGTGAAAAATAGGACGGTTGGGCCATCGAGCCCCAAAAAGTTCTCCGATGACCCAACCATACCCATCCACCATCGAAGGTAATCTGATGGGTAGCCCATGACGCATCATTGGCCAAAAAAGCCCAAATTTGTTGTTCTCCACGCGTTACTAGAGAATCAATGTGGACCATCTTATAGAATAACATATCTCGCTTTTTGTTATTAAGCGTTTAAGAGAGAACGCTAATGTTAAACGTGAATAATTCCGAGCAACTTTTATGTCGAGTTAGAATCCTCTCACAAGCGATATGAACTTTTAGATCTCACAATAAATATGGACTTTCAGGTTTCAACATGTTCCTTCATATGTAGACCATTAGAAGATCGCTTTCAAATTTTTATGTTCCAAATTTTTTTTTTCCTTGTACGATAGTATTTTAACATTAAATTAATACGTTGAGTTTAAGAACAATTTTCAAGTGAAGTTGACAAAAGAGAGGATAATTCATTAGCCAAGCCGTGAGAAACGGGTTCCAAACAAAAATGAAAAATTTTAATAGTGCTAATTTTGTTTAGTTTTAACACACGAATAAATTCTTAACTTCGTCCCTAAATGTTGATTTTTAAAATTTTAACACGAGACATGTGAAAACGAAAATATATACTACTTTTATTAACTATCAAATGTAACATATTAACTCACATAGTCACATCATTTTATCTCAACCTTTTATGGTATTTCTTCAACTATAAAACACACAAATGATTAGACTCTGACATTAATCAGTGAATTAAGATTTGTTAATATGTAGCCATCATGATAAATTTGACTAACTACTTACAGACCCATTCCATCCATCTTTGCACCAGCCAGCTTTTGCCATGTTACTCGTGAACTCATCGCACCCAACATATATAGCGAGGGGAATCCGAATATCATCAATATATACACCGCACATGAGCTGTTCGATCAAGTTCAATTATTAGGCTTAGGCTTAATTAGCTCACTGATCTTCTTGTACATATACCACTATTTCCTACCAACCACCATATAATTTCTGTAATTCCCCTTGCACAGAGTGATTTACGGGGGGATCTAGATTTTTTTTTTCCATTCGAACATGCATATATAATAACTACAAGAATACGAAGAGCATTTACTTTTAACCCGAACTATACATAAAAAATCAAAAAGTTACACCGTTTATAACCGTACAAGCATTTTTTCCTTACCCCAAAAAGGAGCCGTCTAGATTAAGATTCTTTCGAATTAGTTTAACACATCTATTTTTCCAAATCAATGACACGTTTGGGAGGTAATTGCAATTAGCCCACCAACACTGATATTCTTATCTGTCCACATGCATGATGGAGATTTATGAGAGAAAAGATTGAAAGTTGAGTGTTTGTAGTATCCTAACTACTACTCTTTTGTTCTCTTTACCACACATGATGGTTCTATTTTGTTTATATATGCAGTTCTTTTCTGGTGATTCTTTCTCACCCCACCAACACCAGTTCACAAAGTCAAGAAACAGGACAGCAAATAAGGTTAAAACATTATCACAAGAATGAGCAAACTTGTGCTTGTTCTTCTTTTCATGTTCATCTTCTTCTTTTCTCCATGTTCATCAATCCCATCGGCACACAATGAGAAGTCGCTTCGTTGCAATCCGTATGAAGGGACGTGGGTTCTCGATGAAACTTACCCGATGTACGACTCTACCATGTGCCCGTATATCCGTAGCCAATTCAACTGCTTGAGTTATGGTCGCGGGGACGAACAATACCTTAAATACCGTTGGCAACCAACCAAATGTGACTTACCAAGGTACAGTGTGCTTTGTTCTTCAACAAATCTGGTAGTACTAGTACTACTTGAAGTTTTAGGTATGTCAGTGTCTGTGTAGTTTTTGTGATGTAAGTCTTGTGTTCTTGTCATAGATTCGATGGCATAGACTTTCTGAAGACGATGCAGGGGAAGAAGATCATGTTCGTTGGTGATTCGATAAGTAGCAATCAATGGGCATCACTCGCGTGCCTTCTCTCTGCGTCTCTGGAGAGCAAAAACATTAGTACATCCACCATGGACCCAGTTAACTCTATTACGTTTCAAGTACGTGCACAATGTACATAGATGACAACTTTAACATTGGTACATTTTCTTTGTTATAGGCTTGGTTTCGTGACTTTCGTATAAAAATGTTGCAGGACTATGATGTTACAGTCTCAGTGTTCCTCTCACATTATTTGGTAGATATAGAAACTAGAAATACTAGTCGCGTATTGAACCTGGATTCTCTATCGAATGGAGATGTGTGGAAGGAACAGGATGTGTTGATCTTCAATACATGGCTTTGGTGGGGGCGTCGAGATCAGTAAGTGACTGTCCGCAACAACTTTTTAAAGAGTTTCTTACGTACAGCAGAAATAGTGAACATAACTGTGTGAAAAACAGCTTCTGCTATTAGGCCGTTTAAAAGAAGATAAGTTGTATATAGTGTGAAATATGAGTGTAACAAGTTCTAATGATATGTATATCTTACTTGTTACTTGCATTGCAGATGGGAAATGGTGCAGGAGAATGGCATGTTACTCCGTGGCAACGAGATAAAAACGATGGAAATATTTCGCAAAGGCCTAACAACATGGGCAAATTGGGTGAATACCATTGTGGATCCTACCAAAAACAGAGTTTTCTTCCAGGGAATCAATCCCATGCATTACAAGTAAGAAAAGAATGCCATCATTATCATCCCACTGAATATTGCACTAGTAATGATGGGCAAAATTTGTTATTACATGTCACTGTTTTGATTTAATGCTTTAATTAGTGGAACAGAATGGAACGAACCAGGTGTGGCAAGTTGCGCAAATGAAACAGAACCACTAAGTGGATCGACTTATCCAGCCGGTGAGCCACTAGCATCGACTGTGGTTAAAGAGGTTTTAGTCAACATTTCGGCTGCAAAACAAGTGGAGTTATTCGACATCACGAATCTTTCGCAACTGAGAAAAGATGGGCATCCAGGGCTACACAATGCCTTGGGGAGCTTGGATTGCACTCATTGGTGTGTGGCTGGTGTTCCAGATACATGGAACCAAATTCTGTATGCACAACTACTAGAAGGAACAGTAGATTTCCATGTCCATATGAAACACTAACATAGAATTGTATTTAGGATCTCTGTCCATAGATAGTCTGCTGGAACATCTCTGTACTGAATTTTACATCAATTTGTTCACAGAGTTACATAGTAGTTATGATTTGGTTACCCAAATGTAGGAGGGATTTTCTTTTAAACGTTCATACTTCATACACATTTCTATTTGGACTTTAGACGTAATCCACAAATATTTTTAACTTGATCCAACTTGGTCAAAAAACACGAAAAAGTATGAAGAATGCTATTGCGTACACAAGAAAAAAAACACAAATCTTCCCCAAATAATTACATACCAAGTATAAATCAAATCAGTGTTCCGTTAATTTCTTACGTATGGATCCTCTGCAGTTAATACATTTTTAGATTCTATTCGATTCACTTTGTATTAAGTTCTATTCAATTTTATTTAATTAGTTCAATTCAAGTTTAATTAGTTAAAATTTATACTTTAAATAAGTTCAGTTCAATTTTAGAGATGATGGTGTAAAATCATGTACAATCCGTTAAGTTCGTTATAATGAGACGTCCTAAAGCGAACTAGTCTAATAGCACCTTAAGGATCTCATTTCTCAAGTACAAAACGTACGTCTGAATTAGGGGTGTTAGCGAATCAAGTTGTTCGCGAGCCGCTCGTGAAAAGCCTCGACGTTCAGATTGGTTCGAGATCGGTCAATGCGAGCTTGCTCTCATCTTGTTTCCGAGCTTGAATCGATCACCCTTACAAAATGATAGATGCTCGTGAACAACTCGCGAGCAATAATTAATTTATTTTTTATATTTAAACTTATAATTTTACACATAAAGATACATAAAAGAAAAAAAAAATCATTCGTGTGAAAACTTTAAAATATATGTGTGTGTGTGTGAAATTTAAAAACAAATGAATTCATTTCAGAGCTCTATCAAGCCAAATGCTCACGAGCAAAAGCTAGTCGAGCTTTACGAACTGCTCGCGAGCAAATTTAAAATTCTAACGATCATTGATCCGTTAAGTTAAGACTCGACTCAACTCGTTAACAACCCAAGTCTGAACCCACCATTGGATAAAAACAAGTGAGAAAATTAACCCAAATAAAAAAATTACAAACTTCTTGTATGAATAACGAATAACGTGAGTTTCAGTATCAGGGTTGAATGATTGAATCCACTGATGATTTCTAGGGTTTTCGATTGGAGCCCCAATTGTGAATATTACAGTGCAAACAAGTCGGATCCAACAATGCTTCTCATCAATGGTGGAAAGGTATCACTTCTGCAATTATATAGTTTCCACTCGAGTTCAAATTGATCATTATTACGAAGTAGTAGTATATATTATTGCATATTATTTGCAGGTCATGCTTTACATTCCCAGTTAAAGTTGAATTTTAATCTACAACATGTATGAGGTATCAATAGACTGTATGGTTTTAGCCTTTAGGGATTTGAGAGCTTGCAGTATGATATTAATTTATTTAGCTTTCTTGAAATGTTTTTGGTTTACTGTATTTTCTAGTAGTATAATTTAAGCGGAAAATTGTGCTCATTTTACAGATCTAGAACAGCCAGCCAATAATAGTATGTGATAACTGACATAAACCTTCGGAGAAAGAAACATCTGTAGTAGTAGCTAATTAGAACCACCCCTGAATTTGTGTGGCCATACTATTTGGAACTTGGAACTGCCACAATACCTGGCCTTTAGTTTTCCTTCTTTCTCTCCTGGCCTCTTATGTTCATGAGTAGATTTTTACTGCCCAGCTTGTATGTTTTCTGATGCTAAATTTCTCGATCGATTCTTATGGTAGCTTTCCATTTTCATTTCTCTCTTCTCTTTTGCCGAAGCCACCATCACAGCCCAATGGCCACCTGACATTGCTTTTTATTGTCTTTGGCATGGGTGTTGTATTATCTTAGCAACTTGCATTGTCCAGTTTTAAGTTTGTAAGGTCAATTCTTATTGCATCTTTCCGATACCAAAGTCTTCCGTTCTCCTCCATCTCCGAAAAGAAAGAGAAAACAGTATATCTGCATTCCTACAGCCAAGAACGATTCCATTCATTTCAGCATATCAACGTGTTTTTCTGTGATCAAGAATGGCTGGAACTGTGTTCTTGAGAACCAACCGCTTTGAGGTTAAGCTTGAAGGGATAACATTCAAAACCAAGGATTTTGAGGCATTATGCAAGATGGATTTTCTTTTCCCTGATGGGAAAGTCTGGGCCCGTCCGCCAATTGTGGGTCTTGACGTTATGCGTCACCCTCGTGATCCATCCATACTGCTGGTCCTATTGTGTTTCGGCGTTGGTTGTGTGATTCTCAGGTTTTTTGCAGGGGAGGCTTTGCCTGCTTCTGTTCAGAAGCTTCTTGCCGACAAGAGAATTCATTTTGTTGGCTTTGGAATTCCTGAAAAGAAAGATTTATTTCCATTTGAAGAATTGGGCTTGACGAAGAATAAGGTGGACATCGGTTACTTAGCTGCTAAACTTTTAAAAGATTCAAAATGTAAAAGATGGGAGCTTGCCGAATTGGCTCGTAAAGTTATTGGGATCAAGAGAATGATTGGATTGACTGAGGCTTCATCTTTTGAGAGACACGAACAAATTAAATGTGCGATTTGCCAGCTCTTCATTACAAGCGTCATTGGCATGGGATTATTGGGTGCAAATGATAGGAGTTTCGGCTGTTCTCCTAGGAAAAACTCATTTCTGAGGAATTTGAACTCTATCCAATTGTTGGCTGAAGGATGGTTCAAGCTGCCTACAGACAAGAAAAACTCGGATGATTCTTCCAAGAAGACCTCATTCTTGAAGAATATGAATGTGAATTTAAAGAGTTTGAATAATGTTCAATCACTCACTGAGGGATGGTTCAAACTGCCCAGGGGTAAGAACAAGAACCAAAAACCAACCGTAGATGAGGATGAACTGTATTATGAAGATGCTAAAGTCGGGGAGATAGAGGATATGTTCGGCCCTGACGATCTTGGCAAGCCGAAACCAAAAGAGTGTCATTTTAGCAACTGGTTTAAATTGGATAGATTTCAAGACAATGCTATCGGCAACTGTTTCCTTGGAACCAAAAGTAGAGAAGGCTCTCCTCCCAGAGAAGACTACTATTATGGTGACGTGGAGGATGACGCATCTAGTAGTGATCTTGCACATGAAGAACACAGCAGGGTTAGTTATAGTTTCGGGAATAATAAAGAGGACCCTCCACAGTTCGATAGCAGCAAGGATGTCTGCAACATGAACAAAAGGCCATTAAAAGGAATCTTGAAGTGTCCATCTTCACACTTACAACGTGCCGAGTCATATCCATTACAACGTGCTGAGTCATATCCAAACTTCGTAGAGTCGCCTCCAACTTCTTCGAGCGAGCAGACACCTGTTAGAGGTTCACTGAGAAGGGCTAATTCCAAAGGATTCAATGTGAGTTTTACGTTGTAGTTGGAGGGGGTAAAAATCGCATGTTCTTTTTTTATATGTTCTGTTGCATTCCACCAGGTGGCGTCTAGGTAGTTGGTAGTCATTGAAACCGTTTATGTGGCAATTCGGGATTAACTTTCACCCCTGTTTACCTTCTATTGGTGCTGGTGTTTGTGATGGGAATTTAGTTTGGTCATGTACATAAGAAGAATGTTTAGACATGCTATTTATACAAATGATCTTTGGCAAATTTTAATGTTTCAAGATTATGTTTATCGGCATGTCGCGTACTTGTGTTGTATACTCCATGTATGAATAAAAGAGCATTTTTTTTACTGTTGATTTTCTTGTGTTTCTATGCGTGCAAGAATCCTCTTTGTCACACCTAAAAACCTTTCTGCAGCCAAATTTTGTGAAATATGTGTGGCTGCAAAGAAGCAGCAGAGTTGGCATTGCTTGCATTTGCAGCTCACTAAGCTAAATTCAGAAGCTGCTTGAAAGTATACATTTAAACAATCATTAAAATAGAAAAAAGTTCCTTGTAAGCAATGATTACATTGGCTTACACACAATATGTTGAGACATATAAATAGCAAATACAATTGTTATTCAATCTGGGTATAGCCTGTAAATGAAGATGATGTACCAAAAGGAGTATCTGGACCTGGTACTGGTTCCATTGGGTCTTGTTATCATGTTTGTTTATCATCTCTTTCTGCTGTACCGGTGCGTTAAGCTTCCTCACACCACTGTCATCGGCTTTGAGAACATCGACAAGAAACTCTGGGTTCAAAAGATCATGCAGGTTAGATTACTTCATCATACTAAGGTTGCGTTTTCGAATGGTTTCTGAAAGTATTTTATCTTTTTCAAAAATGGCCTAATAGTGAGCAGATAATGTTCAGAATTAGCATGATGTGTTACAGAGCATATCATGATACAGAACAACTAGATAGAGTTACTTAGCTTAGCAGCCATGTTAACATATTTGAATATTTCTATACATATCGTGATTGCAACAAACCAGTCGGAAAATCGGGACGTGACAACAGCGCTGAATGTACTATCCACCAACATCACAGCAGCAACATACCTAGCTTCAATTTCACTGACACTCGCTGCACTCATTGGCGCGTGGATTGCGAATAACTCCAACATCTTCCAGAGCGGACTCATCTACGGCGACACTCGGCCAGCTACCATGTCCATAAAATACATTACACTCTTAGTCTGCTTCCTGTTAGCCTTCACTTGTTTTGTCCAGTCCTCCAGGTGGTTCATCTACGCCAACTACTTAATCAGCACGCCTGAATGTGAGGTCTCGACTGAGTATGTCGAACTGGCCGTGATTCGTGGGGGCGATTTCTGGTCCATTGGTCTGAGGGCGCTTTACTTCTCCACACCCCTGTTAATGTGGTTCTTCGGTCCGATACCTATGTTTGTCACGTCCGTGGTCACTGTGGTAATGCTGCATTACGTCGACAGCGATACAGCTTCCCTGAGTAAGAACCGGGGGCAGGGTAATCGCGGGTTTAGGAGATTAGACGAGCGGATGTAAGACTGTGTCCGTAATTTGTACAAGTTCGAATTACACGGTCATGAAACCATAAATGGCCTAATCGTTAGACCGTCTAATATAAGTTTTGGTCCAGCGGAAATGTATAAAGTTTGTCATTAAAAACACATCAAGAAAGTAGTACTTATAATTAAGGTAACTTACACATATCCTTTAGGCAAGTATTGGGGCAAAGGCAACAAATGTATATCATTACTTCGGGGCGAATCCAAGATTTGAAATTCACAAGTTCAGGGGCTAAATTATGAGAACCTTTTCGAATTTTAGAGGGGGCAGACGCTCACAATGCCACCCCTGATTCGCCTGCATAAACAGTCAACACCTTGGTCCGACTCCGACCCCACGTATCATATATGGTGTAGTAGTGTTGTTAGTATGGTGTACTTTGATCCTCCGTTTGTTGTGATGGATTGAGTGAATTAAATGGTGGTCTTCCAATTGAGAACATAATAGCTATGGATATCTAATACTGGCCTGCTACAAGTTTCACTTTAAGAAGGAAGAGAAGCAGCAGATGCAGCTTTCCACCACGTTGTAGTAATAAAGTCGAATCTGTTACAACATGTATGTAATGTACAGTACAACAGTAAACACAAAGAAGCAACATGCAATAATGAGTTTATCATTTACAGTCTCTTCTTGAATGCTCAATTCAGTGAGAGAGCTATAGATCATCGACTTTAATTCAAAGCCTGCACATTTTGCTTTTCCTATGTTCAAAACTCATCAACTGTTCACCGGACCCTCACATTACTACTATAACTATTTTACCCTTCTCGGACATATATGGTTACTATTCCTTCTTCAGGTCACTAGCTCCCTCTTAAGTTGCGATAAAAATTAAATAAATCTACCCGCTGGATACGCGAGGGGGAAATTGCATTTTTAGTCCCCTAAATCTTGGTCCGATGAGTATATGGTCTGATTTATTAAATACAAACAAATACGGTTGTATATAGGGCTATCAAGCTCTATACAGAGCTTAAAACGAGCTCTGTTTTACAAAGTTGATTAAGCCATGCATAGAGGCTTCTTAAGCTCTGTAAGCTCTATAAAGAGCATAAAACAAGCTTAAAATTGAGTTAATTACAGAGCTTAAATAAGTCCAGTTCTCTAGACTCTAGTGCTTAAGCTCTGTGGTGTTTGGGGGGTGGGGGGAATGTTCATGTAATTCCCTCCAATTGAGTATTTGGTAAGTGTATGGATTTTGATTAGGTGATAGTCTCTTTTTTGTGACATGGAGGGGTTGGCATGCTGATGGAGCTCAGTACAACTTAATCGGCTCGCTCCACATACGGTGAATTTCACGCTTTTGAGGATTTAAAACGCAGAGTTCACCACTTCAAGAACCAAAACCGCATTGAACCAAAACTTAGGGAGATAAAAAAATACAATTTACCCTGAAGTAGATTGGGTTAAGTAATGACTCAACTTTGACCGATAGGTAAAACTTGGAGCGCCTTTAGAAGTAATATGGTTGGAATGGAAGTGTAATGAACTAATGATCCCTGATGGAATGTCCTGAAGATACCCAGGGTCGGGACCTTTAGTAGTAATTTTTCTAGAATCTATGTTTAGTTACTTAGTATGTATTAATCACGTCTAAGGTTCTATTATTTTCACAAAATAGAATTGAATCGCAATATAAATTATAAATACATAAGATTTAATACTAATTCTTAAAAGATACCAACTTATGCAAAGACCATAAAAAGACCAATACAAAATAATTAATGACTCATTTAGGATCATTTTATTACCTACGGATGTTGTAAGTTTATGTTGATCTTTTTTTGATATTTTGAATAGTTAGTCCCTTAAGAGACGGACTCAAGATTTAAATTAAACTGAAGTGAAAATAGTATTTTATTTATGAAATGATAACAGAGTCTAAGAATACACAACAAAATATTGTATTCGACTTCAACAATATTTTTAGGTCTTGCTTGGTACTTAACCTAGAAGTAGTAGTTTAAATAGTCTGGTCCCGTGAACTAAAATTGGGTTACGTTTACGTACATACGTAATCCACGATGGATAAATGAGGGAAGACATTTTTATTTTTATTTTTAGTATTTATGAAGCGTGGATCAGATGAGTCCAAATTAAAGAGTGCAGGCCTGGGGAAGTGGTCACGGAGCTATATTAGGGGGATCCGCCCCCACCAGGCAAGGGTGGCAGAGATGTACAGTACTCCTCAAATACCAGGCGCGCCCCCGCGATTAAAGTTAGATGATCAGATTCAGATCAAAACAAGGTAAAAACCACACAACCTTTCTCATCTGTCCCTCTCCATTTTTAACTTTGCCCCCTCTCTATGCACCACCCCCCATTCATTATGCATGCTATGGTATCTTTTTCCGGATATAAATCCAAATTTCCTAAAAACTAAAATCGGGAGCGTGTACTCTAATAATTTATATTAATTTTTAAATATGCTAGCATGTGATCTTTAGGCTCGGTTTGTGTTTAAGTTTATATCGACCAATATCATATCATACGATAGAAATGAAGTTGGCCCATAATTCGCAATTAGGATAATATCATATCGGTCGAACTCCATACATTTGAGTTGAGAAATACTAGTGTGCGAATAACGCAAAAGACATGTAATTAGGTGACAAGAAAAAAAGAATCGAGGTAGGCGATCGATGGATAGTGAAGTGATTTTTGTGGTGTCGTTTAGGTAGAATTATTATTATTAGAAAATTTGGGCAGACAAACTAGTGTTACCGAGCAGAAGTAAAAGGGACAGGCCATTCAAAAGGCGCAATAAAGGTCTAGGTTACGTTTCTTTCATGCAAATTCACGATTTGACAACTCATATCATATGCAATGCAATGGAACCACCCTTGCCTATCTACCTCCTTTCAGTTTTAAAAAGGTTATCAAAGAAACACTAATTAAGGACTCATTTATTTGTATCTCACAATGAGTTTCAAGCATCTTTTATGCAATTATGCTCATAATGACTCGACTACTGATCGATTGAGACCTGACCTTTAGGGTCGGTGTGGTTAGGGTCGGTGAGGTTACGCATGACATGGACCACATGTGTCGCTGGTATGATATTGTCCGCTTTGGACCAGAGTCCGCACGGATTTACTTTTGAAATCAACCAAAAGGTCTCATACCATTGAGAGAGTGTGGGTTGCTAACTTATATACCATTTATCCGATCACTTTTAACCGACGTGGGATGCGGGGTATTACATTCTACCCCCCTTGAATTGCTCGACATCCTCGTCGAGCCCACGACGGGGGGTAGCCTGTTCCGGGAACACCATCCGCGCCCCTTGCAGGGTTAGGGGATGGCCACGACTCTAATACCATTTGTGACGACCCGACCACTAATCGATGGATACCCAACCCTTAGGGTCGGCGCGATTACGCATGACATGGACCACACGTGTCGCTGGTATGATATTGTCCGCTTTGGACCAGAGTCCGCACGGATTTGCTTTTGGAATCACCCAAAATGCCTCATACCATTGAGAGTGTGGGTTGCTAACTTATATACCATTTACCCCAATCACTTTTAACCTATATGGGATGCGGGGTATTACATTATATTGTAACGCCCCAGAATTTTAGAGGCTTAAAGGGATTAAAACGCTACTCATACCAACAAGGTGCACCTTTCTTTTCGAAAATCCACCTAGAAGAACTCCAAAGTTAAGCGTGCTCGCTCTAGAGGAATTCTAGGATAGGTGACCTACCGAGAAGTTCCTGGTACGCGCACAAGTGAGGACAAAGTGCGCGGATTAAAACCCGGGTTGGTCTGTGGGGCCAGCATATCACCCCAGAAAGTCGTCCGCAGTAACCTTGTCGGCCCGTTTCGGGCCGGGTCGTTACACATAATCTCATAGAATAAATTTAGTTTTGCTGCTTCTGAGAAAAAAAAAATATTACTCCTCCGAAAACTTTATAGTTTTCCACTT
>JAQRGC012300410.1:0-10718 GCA_028659135.1 Plantago lanceolata | reverse complement strand
AGAAAGTCAATTGGCGTGGTAAAGGTATTCTTAAAGAGTATGGAATACCGGTGCCTCGTGAACCTTATATAGTCAGAAGATTTGGGGCTAATAGGAGGAATGAGCTGGTAAGTTATCCAACCAAGATTTTTTTTCTATGTACTATCCGACCAAGATTTAGGGATATTATTCTTGGTGATTCTTTTCTATTGCCATTGTCTTGTACCTTGTGTGTAGGAAGTTGTATTTACTGTGTTTATCGTATTGACATCATCTATTGCAGTATATTCCTAAAGAGTTGCTCATTGACAAGAAACTTATACTCCCAGAGACGTTGAAGTTGGTAGATCCAGAAGGTCGGAGATTCACTAGCAAGTTTGTGCAATGGTACAACGCCAGATCTTTCTACATAGGAGGGTGGAGTGAACTTCTCGACAAAAATCTTATCGGTGAGGATGATATTTGCCTGTGTGTGTTTGATGACAAAAAGCATCCAAGAGCCATACATGTAAGCTTCATCCATGAAAAAAATGATTAATATGATATTGACTTTCTCCATAGGGTGAAGATTTTCAAAATAAACTTCAGACAGTGAACTTATTCATATCTTGTAATCTCATCGGATTTTATTTTGCTACTATGTTTTGCATTTCATGTTGTTTGATAATCGCTATATGAACTTTCAATCTTGTGATATGGCTATTACATTCTTTTCCATATGCTACTTAACTGAATTTTCATTTTCTATTCCAATTTTTTTTTTCACTTTATTATTATGAAAAGGCAAACTCAAAACTCAAATCAAAAGACCCTCAAAATCAGGCCAAAAAGCCAAATCGAGAACCATTTACAGTGTGTTTAGTTCTAAATTAAAAGAGGCAAAGAACTTTCGACCTTCCTAATTGGAATGACCTATCTAAATCAATTCGAAATCAATTCAGTTTAATTAGTTTAAAGCTTTAAATCCAAACACTCCCTTACTATTTTAACCTGTTCCTTTTTCTTTACTCACCATTCCATTGTCGTCGTCTTCATTTCCTCTGTCTTCTCAAGACTAGTCACTTCACTCCTGTCACTCAAAACTCCATTATTATATCATAGATAGGTACATTCATTCACCCTGCTTAATTACTTCTCCCCACCTCCCACTATTTCATTCTCTTACTCGACTTTGAGATTCAAAACCGCATTTCTTGATTTCTATGGCCCGGTGAAAGTTTTCGTCTTTATAGATCTGTCGGACACAGAAGCAGAAACGGGAGCTGGGTTTTTCTGGGTTTTCTGTAATGTTTGAGAAAATCTAGGTTTCAGTAGATTTAGTGGGAAAAAAAAAATGGAAGGGAGAATGAAAAAGTATATGCAAGTTAGTCCTGAAAGGGCTAAAGTTTGGACTGAAAAATCTCCCAAGTATCACTACAACCAGAATTATCCTCTGCCGAGCAGCAACCGGAAAGTGCCTGTGATTTACTATCTGTGTAGGAATCGGCAGCTTGAGCATCCACATTTCATGGAAGTCACACTCTCTTCTTCTGATGGCCTTTACTTGAGAGGTATACATATAAAACAAGTTTACTGTTTCTTGTCTCATTGTGTTTGTTGGATGAAATGACATGTGTTGATATCTGGTTTTGGAATTTTGTGTTTGAAGATGTGATTGAGAGGCTTAATCTTTTGAGAGGAAGAGGGATGGCTTCAATATATTCTTGGTCTTGCAAAAGGTGAATGAATATGCTGTTTTTGGGTTCTTGTTTGGTTTGATTAGTTGGATGCACTAGGATTGAAATTCTGACTGATTTTTTATTTATTTTTTTATTTTAGGAGTTATAAGAATGGATATGTGTGGCATGATCTGAGTGATGATGATCTTATACTTCCTGCTCATGGAAATGAGTATGTGCTCAAGGGTTCGGAGATTTTTGAAGAATCGAACTCTGGTAAGCTGAGTTTCAGTTGCTATGTTAGCATAGATTGCATCTTTTTTTTGTTTTTTTGGAATGCTAGTTCAGATTGAGTGGATGAGTAGGCTTGTTCTTTTGCATTTATAACTTGAGAGTGGGACTTAGATATATGGTACAGTATCATGCAGTAATTAAATGCCAGTGAAAGAGTAGTTGATGAAACAAGGTTTGGTACAGTTTGATACTGAGTTTCAAATGTTTTTGTTCTTCCATGTTGCTGTTAATTCACTTCGTCCCGTTCGGTTTTTGTTATCAAGAGGGAGTGTTATGTACACTGAGTGCCTGGTGATTCTGTGATGATTATTGCTCCATGTTAAGTAGTGAGACTTACATTATCTACATTAGTTTTTTATGTTACCACTTACTCACTTCACTTTAGGAATAATTTTGATTTGCACGATTTAAGTGAGTTTTCTGTGATTAGAACATTCAAAAGATAATGTCAGGAAATGTCTCATTCATGTCAATACAATGTGATCGATACAAAAAATTCAAAGCTCTCCGACTTGTATCCTTTATAATTTTGATGCCGTAATGATCACCTAGAATTTTTGAAAATTTATAGGTCGCTTTAGCCCTGCTGCAAGTATCTTGAACCAGAAAGCATTACCAGAACCACCGTCTTGCAGAAGCCATGAGGAATCTTCATCTTCTTCTAGCTTGAATGGCAGAGTAGCAAAGAGTTCTCAGGATGATGAGCTATCTCCTCCTATTCGGCGCCCTGGGTCATCTCCAGATTTTACTACTGGAAAAAATGCCTCTTGGAATGGTTCGTTATGCCTGACGGAGTACAAGGTTTACCCTAGTGATTGTGTTGCAGATGCCTCCACACAAACCGAGGAAAATTCCAGTAGAACCATGGTAATTGAGAATACTTGTACAAGAGGAGTTTCAACTGATGAAGGATTGCTGGAGCCTGGAAAATGTGACGATCAGGAAAACCATGTTCCTGAAATAAAAGAGGCCCCAGAGAATTGTAGAAATTTTGTTTCGACGCCTCCATCTACTTCCAGTGCATCATCATCCAGCGGTAGGACTGACACATTGGAAAATCTCATCAGAGCTGATACTCAGAAGATCAACAGCTTTAGGATACTTGAGGAGGAGGATTTTCGAATGCCATCCAATACGAAGCTCAAGGCCTCAAATGTTATATTGCAGTTGATCTCTTGTGGTTCAGTTTCAGTGAAAGATCATAGTTTTGGATTGATTCCAAGTTACAAGCCAAGGTTTTCAAATTCCAAATTTCCATCCCCTTTGTTCTCATCTTCATTAATGTTAGGAGAGCTTGATTGTCTAGCAGAAAATCCACGTTTCATGGGCATGAAACTGGAGGACAAAGAATATTTCAGTGGTAGTTTGGTCGAAACAACTATGGTCAAGGAAGGAACACCTACATTAAAGCGATCCAACTCATACAATGCTGACAGGTCAGTCTTTTTGCCAGAGTTGACATTCTGTTGCTAATATTACTTGTACACTAAATGTTGCATGAGGCTTCAAGCTTACTTCTAGAACTGTTATGTATATACGAAGTTACAAACCACATAATAGTCTGATAGTACTAATTTTAGTCTTGCTTTATGATGATGGTGTTTGTGGAAACTAGTGTAATAAATAGATGCACTGGTAAACTGGTAAATTTCATTTCTATATTGCATGTAACATGTTCTATACTGGCATGACTATTAATTAAAGGTAATACAAGCACCAAGTTTGGCTTGTATAAACTATGGTTACTTTCTCTTTTGCTTTACCATGAATGTGATTGGTTTAGTCGATATTTAACATGGATTTGATTTGGTAACCATGAAAGTAATACATGCTGGGGTGAAATTGGTTGCTTGTTTAGTCTATCCGTTTATGAATTAGTCTATACTAGTTAAAACTTGAAATTAACTTATCAGTAATTTATATTAACTGTCATTTCTTTCTCCTATTGAAACATGTAAAACCATTTGGGCCATGCAGATCTACTCAGCAATTAGATTCTAATGAAGACATCGAAGAAGAAAATTCAACACGCTCAAAGTGCATCCCTAGATCAATTAAGGCATCCTTGAGCAGGCACCCACGAAGCGAATCAATGAGATCTCCTCTTTCTGAGGGACCAAGAATATCATCTGATAGATCAGAAAGTTCAAGAACAATTGCACCTGGCACACCAAATGGCGGGAGCAAGAGAAGAACCGAGCCTGTCTCAGTTAGAAAACAGCCAGTGAATCCAGATTCATCCAGAAATGATAAGGAAAGGGTGATCAAAATTGAAGAAAGTTAAGTTCGTTTCCCTCGATCTACTATTATCACAGACAGTCCTATCACTTAGTGCAGTACTGCTTTTCATATTCATGTGGGTTGAGATCCTTTTATACTTTTCTTAACAGGCTGGCTTCAGGAGCTCGGGTTATAATACAATCTTCAAAATTATCATCTGATAGTGAGGGTAGCTCATAAAGAACATGGTATCGAAGAACTGAAAGAACATTCACGCATGCAGTCATGGTCTTCACACGTTTCTGCTATGACATTTGATCACGTGCAGTCAATTTTTGATCCAGTAAATTTAGGTGATATTTAAACTGTCTTAGACTCGCAGTACATATATGAATGAATCACGCTTATTATTTTTATGCCTCATTAGAAATACTCATTCTTTCGTCTTCGTTGCCAATTTCGTTTTCCTGCTATGGTACACCATTCGTGATGGCAATATACATGGGTCGATTTCCTGCTATGGTACACCATTCTTGATGGCAATATACATGGGCATAAAGTTGAATCTTGCATTAATGTTCATCTGTACTTGTGTTTAATTAGTGTTCCCTGTGTTCAATTGGTGACACAGTAGCCAATGTTCATATTTGAGCCTGATGATTATTTTATGATGGTGTTTGAGTATACCAAGTTTTCTGGATCTTTAGGAATGTGGGACATTTCTGTATTATTCATTGTCTTCTGGGAAAGTAATGCAGAAAATCAAGATCAAAGTGCTGCAAAATTGAAGACAGCACTGTCCAAGAAACATTGGAAGAGCTGAACCAGTTGAGTTATTGTCTTGAGTTTGATGGTTTTGTCTGCATGCATTACTTTTACTCTCTTTGAAATTCAAACACTATCTTGGAAGTTACAACAATGTCTTATTACCAGAAGTCAATACACCCTACAGCACATATTTTGCTCCATTTGACATGCATTTTGGTATTTTATACATTATTTTCAGTTTAGTTCTTTTCAGTTTTACATAGTTATATTTTGCACTGTACTTCAGTTCTGTTTAAACGAAGAGAACAGATCTTTAGTCACATAATGTTAAACTCACAGGCATTCAAGATTCAACCAGTTCAAATGAAAGTTAAGAGCAAATTGAACATGCAAATTCAAATAAGTGTCCCCTGTTTGCTAACAAGATTCAGACAATAGTACTGTTATATTTAAAGCTTGAATATGAAGGGAATGAAAAGTTGGTGGGACATTTTTCAGCTTTGGGGTTGCTTTGGTTTGAATTAAAGTGCTTAGAAGGTCGGACCAGTGTATTAATTAAAGGGTAGAGGCTGCCATTATTAGCTGAAAGTGGCTTTTTGACTTGCTCTTGGTTGCTGTTTTTTTCTTGGTTTACTCATGTCATGTGACTCAACAGTAGTAGTATCGGTGCAAAGTAAACTCCTCCCCACAGCATCAATCTTTAAATCCGTAACAGACGGGAACTTCTTTTTTAACCAAGTCAACTTCATTTTCTTTATATGTTCGGGTAACATATTGATGTAAAAAATAATGTTTTCGAACCGATAACCTAATGCTAGCGAGAGTCGAGTAGGGTGTGAGAGTGGAGTAATGGATGGATGATTAGGCACGAGCAGGCTTGTGTCGAGTAGGGGTTAAGTAGTTTAATGCCAACTTGTTGGGGGTGTAGGCACAAGCCAAAACCTGACCTAATAAAGTTCCTCTCACAAATCGACTTGTGTCGAACTCACACATCATTTCATTAACGCTAATTTATGATAATTGAAAGGGATTTGGCTAATCCACATGATTTTTTGCGTCATCCCATATGTCAGCTGTAGCAGCAGAATTTATTTATCTGCAGAATAATATTCCAAGCTTTCTGTTTAATTATTGATGATGAGTTACTAATATAGTAGTGTATAAGTTGCATAACTTATGCAACTAGCAGCAGATTACTATCACTGTCAGGAGTTGGACTTGGTACATATACAAGTAACAAGCCTTATAGATGCTAGCTAGGCAGTAGACAAGGTCAATGGATTGAAAGGGAAACAACTTTATCTTCTTGTAATTGAAAAACAACTTGGTTAAAACATAGTAAAACTGCATAGGTTTCATCTGGATATATTATACTATGATGATCTATCATATTCATGTCAATTAGTGATTGTTGATTTGTCCTAACTTTTGATGTTGAAGTTTGTTGATCACCTGGCTAGATAAGTTCTGCACTCATGGCTCCAAATATAATAAGGTGTTTGAGTCGAGTTTGAACCTCATGTAGAGCTCATTTTACGATCAAGGTGAGCAATTCGATTGGTTTGGTGATATTCGTGGAGGTACGCTAAGTCTTGTCCAAATTGATCATACACATCCATATGTTCATGCCAAATTAACTAGGTCTATCACCATATTTCAACGCATTCACATCCATATTATTCGAGCCAAACGAGTTGAGCCTGAGTATAAGTAATATGGCTTAAAGTCGAAATTGAGCTTAAATTTTAGATTGATTTTTAAATGATCCAAACTTAGGTCTCGACTCTCAAGTGCAGTTTGAGCTTGAGCTGAGCTACTCAATGCTCAGCTCGGCTCTACTCTTATATCAATGCATGGAGAGTTCGCAGACTATTCATGTGTCTTGTATTGTGTTCCACATCTACAAGTAAATATCTCAAACCACCAATTGTGCTGCAATCATTATGAATTGCTGCAGAGTACTTAATTTCCTAAGGACAAATGAATTAGATATCTTAGGTAAACTAAGTTAGCATATTCATGACAGCTCTGGCATGTTTGCCACCATTCTCCATGTCATTATAAGATTTAACAAAAATATGCAACAAGAGCGGATCGAGTCGAATCTATAGCAAGTTCAATGAATACAATTTGGTGAAAAAAATAATCTCACAATTTGGAGTACTATTTAACCCAAAAAAGAACTAAAAAAAATCTTAACAAGATCAGGGTATATGGAAATTGGTGATTAGTGACCTACTTGAGTTGTTAATTGCAATTTTCTATCTGTTTTAGAATTGATAATAGTAACTTCACTCTCATTTCATAGGAGCAGAATCTTGTTCTGTTCACACTGCTATAATCATTAGTCACTGTATACTATAAATAACTTCTCAAAACCACAAAGTTGACAAGGAGCTACAACAGACAACCAGATTTAAACATATATTATTTTACACAAAACCAACATGGAAGGGACTAATAATATTGGAGTAACAGAAATGTATGCAACTCATGATTTTGGTGTCATAGACTTCATGGACGAGGCGAATTTCGACCAGTTCATCGATCTCATTCGGGGCGAAAATGAAAACGAGGCGTATTCTGTGGCTGACCTGATAAGCAATCATCAACTGAATGGCTCATTTCATGATCCTGACAGGAGTTTTGTTCTCCAGGACAGTTTCGCCGATAGCCAGTTTTTCTCCCCTGCCCCTGCCATGGACTTGTTCGATTTTAATGGCACTGCGAACATTGATCATGTTGCAGAAGTTAGCCAATGTGAGTTGCCAAATGGTCAATCATTTCTGGAGGATCAGGTGGAGGAGACAGGACTAGAGGAGGAAGAAATGATGGATGACGAAGGCTCATCAGGCACGACGACTACGACTAGTACTAAGCCGAAGAAGGGCAAGAAGGCTGACAGATCGCGAACTTTGGTTTCTGAGAGGAAGAGGAGAGGCAGGATGAAGGAGAAGCTCTACGCTTTGCGCTCCTTGGTCCCTAATATCACCAAGGTTTGTTTATATGTCATAGATGTTTCGTTTGAAGTTAAACTTATCATGCGATTAGTCATTTACGTGTAAATATGGACATATGTTACTACCATTCTACCGATATATGCAACTTATATATGAGACAATAGTTTTGAACATTGTTCTAATTCTGTACTACTGGTTATGCATGAGCTGATAAAAAAAGTGTTGTGATGATGCAGATGGACAAAGCGTCTATAGTTGGGGACGCTGTATTATACGTGCAGAACTTGCAAATGCAAGCGAAGAAGCTTAAATCAGAAATTGCTGGTCTAGAGTCGTCATTGACAGGAGGGGATAAATATAAACTAAGAACATCTCAAAATGCCAATAGATCCGAGGTTACAAGTTTCTATCCGTCAATCAAGAAGGTCCTTAAGGTATAAATATCTCAACTTCAGACGATTGCTTCCAAGTTGTTGCGAATGCAACGTTGTATAAAGTTCTGTAGTAGTAACACAAAGCTAAATGTGCAGATGGATGTAGTTCGAGTAGACGAAAGAGGATTTTATGTGAGAATAGAGTCCAACAAAGGACAAGGCGTTGCAGTTTCCCTGTACAAGACCCTCGACTCACTTACAAACTTTAGAGTTCAAAGCTCCAATTTGGCTGATACTGGTGAAAATTATGCTTTCACTTTCACTTTGCATGTAAGAACTATTTCTCGTCTTTAATTTAAAAGCTTTTCAGGATGCAAAATTGTATATTTTTTCCGGCCATATTTCTCACGTTGATCTGATGTTTGAATGCAGATTATCGAAAAGGAGATGGACATAAGCTTATCAAATCTGAAGCTTTGGGTTGCCAGTGCTTTGCTTAATCAAGGCTTCGAATTTGAAACGCCACCTTCTTGAATTCACAACGTTCATTCAAGTGTTATCTTAAACTCTCAAGTCCCAGAATAACTTTGCATCCACTGTGTAGGCTCTCTCAGTATGAATCTTTTCTACCCAGTTTATGTAAGGTGGTAATTAGGCCGTTTACAGATGCAATAAGGATCATGTGTCCAGTACGCTAACCGCACAAGAGATCATCTGTCCACTTACATTTTATACAAGTGACACAGAAGATCTTTGCTGCTGTAACTTCCGTTTAGTATTTGCAATTATAGTTGCAGTGTTTATGACCGATGATCACTGATGATCAACATCAACTGTTTTGTGAAATGTATGTAACCACATCAACCTGTACACTCTATTTGAGGTGCTTACGATAGCTCAAATATTAAAATTGATGACTGATGAGCCAAGGTAAATTGTTACAAATGAGTCGGAACAGAAAACTTTATGTAAAATGTGAAAGGATTCGACAGATCAATGAGTCGAATGACAGCATCTGAATCAAATCATATAATTTCTCCGTTCATATTAGTTTTTGGAAGTGCATCCCCTGATGAAATTACAGAATATATCTGATCAGTTATCAGCTAATAGTTCACTTCTGAATTCTGATTGCCAGTTAAGTCTTGGCTCCTAAAAGGACTTGTCAGAATACATCACAGGTGAACAATATAGTCAAGATATATAACTAAGCTCTGGTTATTTTCAAAAGAAATCGCGCTTGATCATGCTGCTCTCCATGTCAGATTCTACTAGTACCGGCAACAAAAGTCATCGTTCTAGCCATCTCCAGTGGGCTAACAGCTTCATTAAGTTCATGGTATGTTCAAGGTTCTCTTGAAAGTTATGGTACAGGATAACTGAGACATGAAAGGAAAAACCTAAACAAGAATAAGTTCAAACATAACACTGTGACACATATAACGGCTCATTTAAGCTCGGCCACTTACAAACTGCACTTGGTGTTGAAATGGACAAATTTTGCCTACAGAAAACCAGTAAGCAAAGCACAATTCAATAGTTTGGTGGTTGAGAAAGAGCGAAGTTTTCGGACGCCAAGGACAATAAATGCAGCTTTCCCTGCCCAGTCTTAGAAGTAAAACAGAAAACACAGCCATATATGATAGGCCTGCTTCATGTTTACTGCTTGAGTAGCTTCACTAAGAGGGCATCAAGACCTGGTTGGGGGTAAAGATTAGTATGAAGTACTGCTAATACGACTTTCGTTCCCTAATCGTGTACAATCATGATCCGAGCAAGGTACGTACATACTTAGATCGAGTCTTTGAACTTGTAATAATATATAGTCTGGCTATGAATGCATGATTCACATTACTCGCTTACTATCTATGTCTGACCCCGAGTACAAACACGATGATGTATCTAGTACCTCTTTAGCCAATTTATTGAGTAGATTCAATAATTTGTTGGCAATCCAGAGCAATCAGGTTATCTTTACAGTTAAAATTTTATCATGTACTGTAATAATGAAGGATGAAATGGGAGGGCACATGTGAGAGCAAGCAGGAATTGTCCGATCACATAACAGAAATAAGATCCAATGGCTCTGGTTAAATCGCGCTTAACAGCTAGAGCGTCTTTAGTCTTTAGAAACAAACTCTGATGTAAATTGCAAAACAACCCTTCCACTAATCCACTCCTGACTCCTCTAACTTAAGGTTGTGGACTGTAGTCAGTAGTCACTCGATTGTATCATTGTTTTGTAACATGGGCCGATTGAAAATTCAGGCCCAGCCCATTGTGTTAAATTTGATTTCAAATTGTGTAATTGTGTTCATCATTTCGCTTTGAAATAGTGCAGTGCTTGATTATTTTCTACTTGCATCTTTTCATTAAAGAGTTCCTTTGATTAATGTGTCACACTGTCACATAATGATTATGTTGCCAGTGGCGTGTTTGCTATAGAAAGTTTTCATTTTCACAGG
>JAQRGC012300370.1:0-13158 GCA_028659135.1 Plantago lanceolata | reverse complement strand
TGGCTTTATGTTGTATGACGTTCCTGATGTGCAGTTACTTTAAACAAATCTTATATTCTGCTTATTTAGGAGGCTTCACCTCAATTTTTAATATTTGTATGCTTGAGTTTGCTCCTGAGAGCGCTAAACCTATCTTCACTTGAATTAGGTTCTTGCTTCCATGGCTGATGCAAATGGGCAGATTTCTGCAGCAGTAATGGAACGACTGACTGCTGCGGCTGCTGCAGAACCTTATGAATCAGTCTCTTCTGCCTTTGTGTCATATGGAAGTTGTGTCGTAGATTTAGCAGAAGGATGGAAATACAGAAGCCGACTGTGGTATGGTGTCGGTCTCTCTCCAGAGCCACCAATCTTTGGTGGAGGCGGCAGTGGTTGGGAGTCCTGGAAAGCTGCTTTGGAGAAGGATACTGAAGGAAACTGGATTGAGCTTCCTTTAATAAAGAAGTCTGTAGGAATGCTTCAAGCTTTGCTATTAGATGAATCTGGGCTTGGTGGTGGTCTTGGTATTGGTGGAGGATCTGGTACAGGAATGGGAGGCGTGTCAGCACTTTATCAGTTGTTGGACAGTGACCAGCCATTCATGTGCATGCTCCGGATGGTACTAGTTTCATTGCGGGAGGATGATGATGGTCAAGACTGTATGCTCACAAGGCATGTGAATATGGAGGATGGGTCTCTGGAAGGTTTCCATCGGCATAACAGAAGTGGATCTTTTGACACAACTACCAGAATGTCAACTAGAAAGCCAAAGTCGTCGCTGCTTTGGAGGTATGGTCCATGTTAACCATATTAATCTACATGCTTGTCTGTAGTAACTATGCAGTATGCATGAGATCTATAAGCTTATGTTCCTTTCGTAAATTACAAGAAATGTCAACTTCATAACTGGTGTATCTTTACACTTAATCTACTAACTAATGATGATTAAAGTAACACCAGGGGAAGTTGGTGCTGTGTGGAGGGGGTTTTCTATTTTCTTTTTTGTCCTATGAGTTGCATTCTGTTAGTCCAGGAAAGTTGTTTTGTACCTTTAGTTGCTTTCAAGTATGATTCTGACTCACAGATGATCATATACAGTGTATTGTCTCCTATCTTGAACACGCCAATTACCGAGACTAAAAGGCAGCGAGTCTTGGTTGCGTCATGTGTACTATATTCTGAGGTCAGTTGTTTTGCTAATATGAGCTGCTTTTGATGACTGCTATATTTCACGTATTCTTGCACCCATTAATAAAGTTTTTTTGGGTGCATGCTACTCTAGTTATTCCATGTAACCTTCTCATAGCAATTTGTCAACGTGGCAGGTATGGCATGCCATTGACAAGGACAAAAATGCCCTACGCAAACATTATCTGGAGGCTATCATACCTCCATATGTTGCTGTTTTGAGGAGGTGGCGCCCTCTTTTAGCGGGCATTCATGAACTCGCCACTGCAGATGGTATAAACCCCCTTGTTGTTGATGACCGTGCCCTGGCTGCTGATGCTTTGCCTGTTGAGGTGAGTTGTCCAAATGCATTTATGTCTATCAAAATACATGTTTTTTTTTGTCTCGAATCTGAAACTCCCAAAGACCAAAAAATTGAATGTGCTGTCAAACTTGTCTGTCTCTGCTGCATGTGTGCAACAACCAAATTCCAATTAAACTTCATACACCATTATCATTGTTTAAAAAAGTGAACTATATCCCTATACCTGATAAGCTTGTTCGTTCCCATTTTATGTATCATTGTGGATCTTCCTAAAAATAATTTCCTTCAACCTATGACGTTGTCTTCATATTGCTCATTGTCTTTTAAACAATTTTATTTAAACTATTCTTGAAGTAGTACTAATTATTTTCCACTATTTTGCTCTATCAAGGACCATTCTTGACCGCAGAACCTATCTTTTCTATTAGATTAATGTGGAACAACTCATATATATGAACGTTGAGAAGATATTTTGGAAGTTTTACAATTTAAGTTTGAGCTAATGCTCTCAACTCTAGGTCTTAAATTTCAAATTATTTCCATGCACTCTGTACTTCTTAATGGCATTTTATTTTGCTCTGATTCATATGTGAATAATAATACTGCTTGATTTTAGGCTGCTGTTGCTATGATATCACCCAGCTGGGCCGCTTCTTTTGCCTCACCTCCTGCCGCTATGGCATTAGCAATGATCGCTGCTGGTGCCGTTGGTGGAGAAACAACTGCCCCTCGTAATAACTCACAACTCCGCCGTGACTCGTCATTGCTTGAGCGAAAACCAGCAGCTAAGCTTCATACATTTTCAAGCTTTCAGCAATCCTTGGAAGCACCTAGCAAATCTCCGGCTCCCAAGGATAAAGCTGCTGCAAAAGCTGCTGCTTTGGCTGCAGCAAGAGACCTTGAGCGAAATGCGAAGATTGGCTCAGGAAGAGGTCTTAGTGCCGTGGCAATGGCTACATCTGCTCAGCGAAGGAGCCAAAGTGATATGGGGCGTGTAAAGAGATGGAATGTTTCCGAAGCCATGGCGACGGCCTGGACTGAATGCTTACAGTCTGTGGATTCAAAATCTGTGTACGGAAAGGACTTCAATGCCGTTTCCTACAAGTACATTGCAGTCCTTGTTGGAAGTTTAGCTTTAGCTAGAAACATGCAACGATCTGAGGTATTGTATTTGTTCCTTAACTGGTTTCTAATGATTATTATGACAAACATACTGCAACTACCTGAAGTCTATATTTCAATTATAGGTTGACAGGAGATCTCAAGTTGATACATTAACCCAGCATCAGTTATCCACTGGAATTCGTGAATGGCGCAAGCTGATTCACTGCTTGGTGGAGATGAGATGCCTATTTGGCCCTTTCCGTGCTGATTTATACAGCGATAGACAGGTATTTTCTGATTACTAAGCTCTCTCTCTTTTTCCGTTGTAAAGGTTTCAGTGTTGAATTTCTCACATTGTGAACCTTGGCTGTGTTAGATTTTCTGGAAGCTAGATTTCATGGAAAGTTCTTCTAGAATGAGGAGAATTTTGCGTCGGAACTACCAAGGTTCAAACCACGTTGGTTCTGCTGCCAACTATGATGAACATATGGAGCAGAAGCATGAGAAACATAATGTTGTAAGTCCATCTGAGGCCTCTGCGATAGCTGCAGAAGCCCTCTCAATCAAGGTAGGGAATGAGGATGAGCATGATGCTTCATACTTGGATGGTAGCCCAAATGGCGAACAGCATGACAATATTCAGGTGACACCCTCTGGATCTGTTGAGCAACCTCTGACATCTGGAGAGTCCAGAGATCCCCTGGTTACTGATGACCTAGGTTCGACACAGATGCCATCAGCTCTTGCGCCTGGTTATGTACCGGGGGAGTCTGACGAACGGATAGTTCTTGAGCTATCATCATCAATGGTTCGCCCATTAAAGGTTCTAAGAGGAACTTTTCAAGTAAGTCTTACATATCTTAATTAAGATATGCTTTATCGACTATAACTGTCTGCTGTTCGAGTATGCAAAACTGATATCTTGTCATTATCGAGTGCATTTGTTGGAATACTTCAAGCCTAAAGTTTACAGTCTTTATTAAGATAAGAAAGTAAGTGACTTTCTCAAGGGTTGAAACTAATCCTCTCTCACTCGTTCATTTATGGGCTCTAGTCATACTTAAACATTTTTTTATTAAAAGTTAATATGATAAATTATTAATGGGAGGCAAAGGGTTACTTGCTGCAGCCTCATTGAAACTGCAAAGTAACAACACGAAAAAACTACTTAAACATTTGACAATGGTAATACATTTTTCATTGTGTTAAGTGTTAACAGTCTTCTGAAGGAAACCAGAAAGAAAAAGAAACATGGAAATAAACGAATACAGAAAGCATAGAAGAAATGAAAAGAATGTAAAATTTGGCGGGAGGATACTATAACAGCATTTATGATTGATACCATCTGCAAAATTCAACTGAATAAGATTCATTTCCTAGAAATACTGAGTGTGGATTTTTAAAATTTTGTCAGATAACGACTAGAAGAATCAATTTCATTGTCGATCACAGTGATACCAGTGCTACAGGAGATGTTTTGGACTACAAAAGCGGAGTTCGAGAAAAGGATCAGAGCTGGTTGATATCATCGCTTCACCAAGTGTACAGCAGAAGGTGGTATTATAAATATGTCATTTTCTTCTCGACCTTTTCCTGCTAGTTTCTTTTAGGGGTCTGAAGGGTTCAAATACGTTCACTGCCTTTGAACCTGAGGAAATGTACTATTTTCCACATCGTAACTGAATTGGCATTTTTATTCTTCTTCTAATGCTTGTTATTGCCTGCTTGTAATGTTGGTCAAATTCTAATGGCCACTTGTAGTAAGTGTAGATCCGGCCAAATTGTTTAGTGTTCTTCTCTTGTCTAGCCTGATTCTTTTAGCATATATATTTCAATGCAATGTGTAAAGTGAGTGATTTCTTTGCAGATATCTTTTGAGAAGAAGTGCTCTGGAGTTGTTCATGGTTGACCGGTCGAACTTCTTCTTTGATTTTGGGGTGCGTCTACTTCAAAGTGTTTTCAACTTCTTAGATTTGAGTTTGATTTGACTTTGTTTGCCATTTATTCTGCTCTTTGGCTGTTCTGATTTAGAATACTGAAGGACGCCGGAATGCATATCGAGCTATTGTTCAAGCTAGGCCTCCACATTTGAACAATATCTACCTTGCAACCCAGGTATAAACTAACCTTGTTACGTTTTGTGTGGCACCTAGACAGGCATGAAACATATCAAATTATCTTCTCCACTGAGATTAAACACATATTAAGTTGCATTAAATAATATTAATCTTGGGTGTAGGGATGATATGCAACTTGGATCATGATGTTTTCAGAATTAAAATATGCTCATGTCATTTAATATTTTTAACACTTCTATTCAAATATTTAACAAACTTACAATTTCTCCCCTTTTCTTGAAGAGGCCCGAGCAACTTCTGCAACGAACTCAACTTATGGAACGTTGGTCTAGGTGGGAGGTACATTTGCAGAGTAAATCTTGGCGCAATTCAATCATTTTTTCTCTTCATTTTCATGAATTGTTATTTTTTTCTCCATAGATAAATATTTAACAAAATAGATACTGAATTCTTAATTTATTACAGATCAGCAACTTCGAGTATTTGATGCAGCTTAATACATTGGCTGGACGTAGTTATAATGACATTACACAGGCATGTAATTGTTTACCTAAAATATTCAATATGTAAACTTTATATTATTGTTTATTTAATCTTGATTCTAAATGTATGTACAGTATCCTGTATTTCCATGGATCCTTTCTGACTATAGCTCGCAAAGTTTGGATCTTTCAAACCCATCATCGTATCGAGATCTTTCAAAGGTGGTTTCTGTTTAAAATTTGATTTGCAAATTATTATCTACATTGTCTGGATGTATTTATTGATGCGATTGACTTGACTCTCTTTGTTCACAATATGTTCATTCTTTTGTAAGTGAAATATAATTTGATGCCCAAATCTGTCAATTTGTACGTGCACCTCTCTTCCCCTGAAGTATAAATTAAAATGTTGGCACACTACACATTTATTCTCTTTTTCACGTCTAAACATGATGTAATTGTTTCAGTTATCATCTGACATCTGGGTATGTATTGCAGCCGGTTGGAGCTTTGAATGCTGATAGACTGCAAAAATTCAGGGAAAGATACTCCAGTTTTGATGACCCTCTCATCCCAAAGTTCCACTATGGTTCACATTATTCAACAGCTGGAATAGTAGGTTTTCTTTTCATGTTCTGTTCTTCTATTAATATAAATACACAGCTGCTATGGATGGATACCTTGGGGCCCATTTTGAATTTATATTTCAGTATGTTAAACACATCTATCCTTTTGTCCATCCAATACATAACTGAGTGTCTGAGTCACAGTTAATGTACTACATTTTTCCATCTTGGAACCACCAGGAATCTTCTCTGGAGTTGTGTTTTATCATATTTGGTTCTGAGATCTAAGTATGACAATACAAGTAGTATGCACTAATGGGCTAGTGAACACTCGTATCTACTGTGTGTCTCTATGTGGTCTGAAAAAAGTAGGATATATATTGGCCATCACGTGGTAGATGTCTCACAGCATTTGAAATTGAAACTAAACTAGGAAGACTGCTATGAGGGAAACTTAATTATTCAAATCCACTGAAGTTGAATATGTTGGAACTTTGGCAAGTAACAAAAAATATGTAGTGAGAGAGATTATTGAAATTATGATGGATTTTTTATAGTAGGGTCACAGATACCCAACATAAATACACCCGTGAAATGATTGCTTGAACCTTTTATTGACAATGATCTCTTCAAACTCTCCTCTCTGTAGGTCTTTTCTATCTTGGGGAAGGAGAAACAATATACTAATTGATTAATTTCCTTACCACTCTAATAAATGTGTGTGTGAGCGATAGATGGAGGGAGGGAGAGAGACTGAGAGAATAAATTCCTACCCATTTTACAACTTGAAGGTTTTAAATAACAAGTAATTCATCATATCAGACTTGTTTTGCCAGTCAATGCCATATTCCCTGGTGAGCTTGATACAACTGCTAGCATGGAAGTGCCTTATTCTTGCCCTTTCTGTCTTATGTAATAGGTGCTGTATTATCTCATGAGAGTAGAACCTTTCACCACTCTGTCCATCCAACTTCAAGGTGGCAAGTTTGATCATGCTGACAGAATGTTCTCAGACATTGCTGCAACTTGGAGTGGAGTTCTCGAGGAAATGAGTGATGTTAAGGAACTGGTATGCATCTGTATAATATAGTTGATTTTTTTTTTAAAAATATAATTACTCATTTTCCCTCATGACTCAATTTTGTCTGCAAGTTTCAGTTTCTTGGTTATTTTATGCTGTTAGTCTGCTAACACTTGCACCCAGTGTCTTTTGCTGCCTGTCTTACAGGATGCATATTTATTCTACATATTCGATATAACATTTTCTCCATCTTTGTATGTCAGGTTCCTGAGTTATTCTATCTCCCAGAGGTTTTAACCAACAAAAACTCAATAGACTATGGTACTACACAACTAGGAGAAAAGCTTGGTACGTGTATCTATTGCATTCTCTCTAGAACATGAATTAAAGTTAATTATGAACCAATAATGTATACCCTGTTTTGACTTTATGTTATTGTGACATTGTTTTCTGAACTTTTAGATTCAGTCCGGCTTCCTTCTTGGGCTGAAAACCCAGTCGATTTTATTCATAAGCATAGGATGGCACTTGAGAGTGAGCACGTTTCAGCTCATTTGCATGAATGGGTTGATCTCATATTCGGGTACAACTCTTTTACTTCTTCATTTCTTCTTATCATAAATCTCTATCGTGTTAAAGTACTACTTCAGATTTTGCTCACACTTTTAGTAATCAGAACTGGAGTAAGTTGTTTCTAGATTATATCTTCTGAACCTTCGACCTGAATTACAATATATAGGTACAAGCAACGTGGAAAAGAAGCTATTCGGGCAGATAATGTTTTCTTTTACATCACCTATGAAGGGACTGTAGATATTGATAAAATATCAGATCCAGTGAGTTAGTGTTTTAGTTATTTTACATATCTTAATTTAGCTGTGTTGTATATACTTATAAGTTTCGAACTTGTACAGGTACAACAGCAATCTACCCAAGATCAGATTGCTTATTTTGGCCAAACCCCATCACAACTTTTAACCGTGCCTCATATGAAAAGGATGCCGCTTGCAGATGTCCTTCACGTGCAGGTAGTTTTTTTCCCCTTTATTTTATGTTTCAGTGTCAACTTCGAATGTATCTTTTTATGTCCTGCACATGCAATGATTAAGATCATATATTTTGTATAAATGATGTGACCATCAGCAAGAGATAGGCGAAACTATAATATTTACTATGGTATTTTATGTAAATATTGTTAATGTATCTTAACTATGTTGATGCTATATTGAATTATCAGTATCCTTTTCACTTTTTCATTCTAGAGAACTTGTTAAAGTGGCCATTGACCGGAGGCAATGCCTTGAAATAATTTTGAGTGTTTCTTTTCCTTTTCTGACATTGGTCGGTGCTTATTTGGAAATGCATGTAGGCTTTCCCTTGAAGTGTGGGTAATTTTTTACTTCTTTTCTTTTCCTGCTTTTCCATGTAGATTATGCTCTCTTTCTACTTCTTTCAACATTGAAGTGAGTATACTGAAAGTTCAAAATGTAGGAAACCATTAGTTATTTAACCTTTTCTTTCTTTTCCTGTCCTTGACCCTTTTTCTCTTTGATATTTATAGACAATTTTCCGGAACCCCAGACAGGTTAAGCCATATGTTGTTCCTCATCCTGAACGCTGCAATCTTCCTGCAACAGCCATTCATGCATCTTCAGATTCTTTGGTAATTGTTGATATAAACGCTCCAGCGGCACATGTTGCTCAACATAAGTGGCAACCCAACACACCTGATGGTCAGGGAACACCTTTTCTTTTTGAGCATGGCAAGCCTGATTCAGGTGCTGCTGGTGGAGCTTTTATGCGAATGTTTAAAGGTCCAACTGGAACAGGACCAGAAGAGTGGCATTTTCCACAGGCACTCGCTTTCCCAGCTCCTGGATTGCGAACGTCCAGGATAGTATCAATCACCTGTGACAAAGAAATTATCACTGGTGAGGATAATGGTTTTCAAACTATGCTGGCACTTTTAGAAATCTATGTGGTAAATATTTCCCTATTTCAGTGAATAGATCCTGATGTTCCACTTTCTTATCATCCATTAATGTATAAACGGACATCTATCAAATATTTCACTGGTCTGGGGCATCTTGCTGGAAAGAAGAGATAATTTTTCTGTGTACCCTGTTATGCATATCTTGAGGTTTATTTGACTTGTGTACTTTGTGTATATAGTACTTCATCTGTTGGGCTTTCTTTCCCAGTCTTCTTATTAGACCGGAACCTAAAAGTTTTTAGGAAGGGGTGATCCAGTTTCTGAAGGCATGCTGATATGATTTATATTGTTCATACTGTGCCTAAGAAGGAAAAATACTACCTAATTGTTCATCCTTGGACCTTGTGGCAGACATTCATCCACATCACTTGGAAAAGTGCATGTGAATGTATCTAATGCAACTTCTGCTGGCACAGCCACAAGGTCAATTACACCTCGTCCAGTAAAACCTTTTTGAATTACCTTCTCACACCTTTATGTTAGGAACAAGATTGAGTGTTTAGGTATTTAAAATTGTACTGATAGTGGAATACTTGAAATTCCCATATATTACCTTGTGCTCATGTAATAGAGTTGTAAAAGGATCATAATATTGCCTGGTCTCTGTCTCACCAAGTCCTTGCACATCCACATCATTTTAAAGAGTTGTAGTAATATAAAATTTCATGTGTATACTATATTTCTGCTGCACAGAGCAGGTTTGGGTAAAAAAATGCCTTCCATTCGGAATTTCATCTGGAATTTCACTTTTGTTTGCCACAGTATGTGAATTGCCTGCACTCCAACTTTGACTATTAGTATATAATAGTGAAAAAAATTACAGTATTTGATGCATTTGATTCTTCTTCTTGTTACTAATTTAATCGTGTGTAGTATTTCCAACATTCTTATGATGTAATTTATTTTGTTCTATTGGTCTTCTATCTCAGGGGGGCATGTGGACAACAGTGTAAGACTAATATCAGCTGATGGAGCGAAAACATTGGAAATAGCTAGGGGCCATTGCGCTCCTGTGACATGCCTAGCTTTATCTCATGATAGCAATTATCTTGTGACTGGATCTCATGATGCAACAGTTCTACTCTGGAGAATACACCGAGCATCTATTTCGAATTCTGGCAATTCACGAGGATCTTCTCCTAATCCAAGCACCCCTGCATCTCCACGCGGTGGTGCAGTGCCTGATAAGAGCAAAGGGTGCCGGATCGAGGGTCCTATGCATGTCCTTCGCGGGCATTTGAGAGAAATCACATGCTGTGATGTCAGTTCGGATCTTGGAATTGTTGCTTCATGCTCGAGTTCTTCAGATGTTTTGCTTCATTCGTTAAGACGGGGGCGGTTAATTAAAAGGCTCGCATCTGTGGAAGCTCATTGTGTTCGCCTGTCATCTGATGGAATCATAGTGGCTTGGAACAGATCTCGTTGTACCTTGAGCACTTACACTCTAAATGGAAATCTAATTGCTGTGACACGACTCCCACTCTCATCTAGCGTTAGTTGCATAGAAGTGTCTGCGGATGGATTGAGTGCTTTGGTTGGTCTAAATCCATCTTCGGATAATGATGGCGGATCTGGTGGTGAAAATACTGAATTGAATGAAGGAAATCGACTGGATTTGCCATTACCATCTATCTGCTTCTTTGATCTCTACACCCTGAAGGTACAGAAACTGTGTAATGCGTGTCCAGTTAATAACCTACTTCTGATTTCAGTTCTTCTTACATACGTTATCAGGGGCAATTGTTTATTTAATTTTCTGCCCTCATTATGAATCTTATGATCAAACAATGGCTGGTCATTCTTGCAGGTCTTTCAGACACTGAAACTTGCGGAAGGGCAAAATATTACTACTATTGCCTTGAACAAGGATAACACAAACCTTTTGGTGTCAACAATGGATAAACAGTTGATAATATACACAGATCCTGCTGTAAGTTGTACTTTCATCAGTCTGTTTTTACGATGTAGAAAAATTCCCGTCTAATAATTTTTACATCTAAGCAAGTCTATACCATCTTATTCTCTTGCAGTTGAGCTTAAAAGTCGTTGATCAAATGCTCAAACTGGGCTGGGAAGGCGATGGCTTGAGTCCCCTGATTAAGTGAATGTTCTTTGGATCCCTTCACATTTCCTCTACACGGACGGCAAACATGATGTTGCAAGATTTTGATGGCTGTATGCTCTATTCTAGAGCTCATGCACACGGTTCAATTTTACTGCTGCAGGCTGTTGGTTTTAAACTGGACAGAAATGTGACGCGAATTTCATACAACAATGAGTTTGGCAAATTTTGTGATACTCTATTTGAGCTGCGTATAGTTGTCAATTTTTGCATGTTGTGAAATTAGAGTATGTATACGCGATTGGAATTTTGGGACTCGTTCTTGAGGTAATGTAATGTATATTCATAGCAACATCGTTATCCTTTGGAATGCAATTCGTTGTTGCAGAATTTTGTTGTTTGATTGTATGTTGACCTCTGGATTTCAACTTCACATCCCAATTATGTTGAAATTTGAATCAATTCCGTTTTAAACTGCTTGATCTTTGAGTTGATTATAATGACAAAGTATTGTCTCCATGGCCCCAATCCTAATATCCTCCATTTTTTTAAAGAGAAGGCTACTATATTTGATAATAGAGCGTATTCCGAACTTTAAATGAGACGGAGTGATCGACTCTCAGGTAATAAGTACGAATTTTGGCACCCAAAACAAAATGCAAAGAAAACGGAAAATAAAAGTCTTTAATCAGTCTTATCAAATTAGTCACAACAACTCATAAGATGAACAAGTGCAACATTGAGCTCGAGTTCGAATTGAGCAACTTATGAAACCAGATAAAAATCAACAACTCCTTTGATAAAATTGTGCAAAATCGAGCTCGAATTTGAATTCAACAACTTATCAAACCGGATAAAATCACAAACCTCAACTTGTTACACTTCAATTAAAACGCATTAACGGAAAATAGCACCTACAGCATTTATTATCAAACCTTTGCACGCGTATAGCTATATTGATTCTTTTTCTATTAAATTAAAAAAAAATCAGATCAGACATCTCCACCAAATCTTCCCGGTACCATCTCGCCGCCGCAATGGATTCAATCGCCGCCCCTAGACCACCACCACCTGCAAAGCTCTACGATCTAGAAGTAACAATCATCTCCGCAAAGCACCTCAAAAACGTTAATTGGAAAAACGGCAACCTCAAACCCTACGTCATCCTCTGGGTCGACCCGGACCGCCGCCAAGCCACCAAGCCCGACGACCACGGCTCCACCCGACCCGTCTGGAACGAGCGTTTCGTCTTCCCCTTAACCCTCCACCCTAGAGACTCCATCCTCTCCGTCGAAATTTTCCACTCGAAACCCTCCGAGACTCCCAAACCCTTAGTCGGCACTCTCCGGTTCGAGATCCGCGATCTACTGTCCGAATCCGACGAAAATTCGGGTCGAATCAAGTCCTTAGACCTCCGGCGACCTTCCGGCCGACCTCAGGGGAAAATTCGCCTCAGGCTAGCTCTAATTGAACGTCCGGTGGAAAATTACCAGACTGCCCCTCCACCTAGCTACTATTACCAACCTGCCCCTCACCCCAGCTACATTAGCTACCCTCCTTACCCTCAGCAGCTTTCTCAGCCACCTCCGGCTATGTCTCCGCCTCTTCCTCCGCCTCAGCAGTCGTATTCGTACGGCGGCTACCCGGATAATCACTCTGGATACTATCCCTCATACTATGCGCAGACTCATAGGCCGTATTTGGAGCGGCAGGGGAGCTATGGTGTGCCAGGGCCAAGTGCTCCAGTTGATTACACCCCTCATGACTACCATAGGCGGAAGCAGGTGGCTGGGGCACTTGGAGGACTGACATTGGATGAAGGAGAAGAGAAGGTGGCCCCTGAGAGAGTCGAGAGTGATGCAGTTTCTTCGACTACTGCCAGGGAGGCTCCTCGTTATTATCGGAGTGAGTTTTAATGTAACCTTACTGAATTGTGTCTAATTTGTTTGCTGTTATCAGTTATATGATATGATTGAGTAATGTTATGTGTATATAGTGTTGAGATTTTAGTAACTTGTGGTTTTAATGGATTGAAATGCTTAATGAGTGAGATACTTCAACTGCATTATGTACCTTTTACATCATTTTGTATGTTACTGTGTTCCAATTTGGATGATGATATGTTTGTTTTGTACTACTATATCTTTTGAGCTGTAAAGAAGTGTAATTGTGATGAAAAAATGAAGAACTCTGTGAATACCGTGACGTGAAGTGTTAATTTTGTGCGAGAATCTGAATGTAGTAATTTACATTGAAGTAGTAGTTTGGTGGAGTAAGGTTGATATACAAGGAAAGAAGCAAATTCTTAATAACTCGGGATTTCATTTGCGAACATATCTTTAGTTATTGGAAGTTGTGTTGATTGACTGGTTGACCGAACA
>JAQRGC012300342.1:0-10454 GCA_028659135.1 Plantago lanceolata | reverse complement strand
TAACTGTAACATTCATCTAGAAACACATTTACCATGAGTATGTATAGGCACATAAGTTCACCCTGAATCCGAAAAACCACCAAATAACAAAATCAAAGCTTTAAGTGCAACATTCATCTAGAAACACATTTACCTTGAGTATGTATAGGCACATAAGTTCACCCTGAATTCAAAAAACCACCAAATAACAAAAAGGCCAATCTCCACTGATACAACATTCAGTCAGAAACACATGTACCATGACTGTGTATACGTACATTCAACTTGAATTCGAAAAACCACAATGGAACAAAATCACACAACAAAAAGCCAAGCTTCATTGATATAACACTCGCCCAGAAACACATCTCCCATGACTGTGTATAAGCCCATAAGTCCACCCCGAATTCAAAAACTACCACAGAACAAAATCACTCAACATAAAGCCAAGCTAATATTCAGCAAGAAACACATTTACCATGACAGTGTATAAAGCACATAAGTTCACCCGTAATTCGAAAAACCACCACAGCACAAAATCGCTCAACAAAGAGGCCAAGCTTTACTGAAACAACAACATTCACCCAGAAACTCATATCCCATGACTGTGTATAAGCCCATAAGTCCACCCCAAATTGGAAAACTACCACAGAACAAAATGACTCAACAAAAGGCCAAGCCAACATTCGCAAGAAATACATTTCCATGACTGTGTACAGGCACATAAGCCCACCCCGATTGCAGCCCCGAATTCGAAAAACTACCACATACCAAAATCACTCAACCATAAGCCAAGCTTTACTGATGAAACAACAATCACCCAGGAACACATTTCCCATGACTGTGTATAAGCACATAAGTCCACCCCGAATTTGAAAAACCACCACATCACAAAATCACTCAACATAAAGCCAACCTTAACTGATACAACAACATTCACCCTAAACTACGTTTCCCATGACTGTGTATAAGCACATAAGTTCACCCCGAATTCGAAAAACCACCCCATCACAAAATCACTGAACATAGAGCCAACCTTAACTGATACAACAACATTCATCCAAAAATACATTTCCCATGACTGTGTATAAGCACACAAGTTCACCCCGAATTCAAAACACCATCACATCACATCACAAAATCACTCAACAAAAGGCCAACCTTAACTGATACAACAACATTAACCCAGAAACACATTTTCCATGACTGTGAATAAGCACAGAAGTCCACCCCGAATTCGAAAACCACCCCATCACAAAATCACTTAACATAAAGCCAACCTTAACTGATATAACAACATTCACCCAGAAACACACAAAGCATTCTAAATTTCACCAATAGATAAAAAAGAAATTTAAAAAAAAAAGTAATTGGCTCACCATTTTACCACCAATTTTTTTTGGATTTCTCATATCCGAATCAAGAAAATCAAGAAAGCAAAAGCACACATATCTGAGCAGAAACAGCCCCACAAGTCTTAGCATCGCTCTTTTTATAGGCATGATCATCATCAACAGCAGAAATATTCATGAGGACCAAGAAAATCCCCTTTTTTGTTATCTCCAAATTGAAAAGAATGCTTTTTGGTTATATAACAGAAATCTCATCATAAAAAGTCACAAACCCTTTCAAAATCTTGAAATGCCTCTTACAGCAAAAGTTGGATAGAATCAGAGAATTTGGAGAGCAAAACAGGGAAAAAAAAGTTTTGAATTTGTTTTCTTCTTGTTAATGTTAGGCTATAAACCACCCTAAAAGTTTACGCACACAATGCCAGACAATATAAGGCTACCTTTCTGTTTTCGGTCAATATTCTCTTTTTGTAAAATTTGGTCAACACAGTCAATACCCCACAAGAAACAGAAAGATAAAAATTAGTCAACACAGTCAATGTTCTGCCAAATTTAAATATATTCATCTCTAAATCTCTTTGACTTTGTCAACAAAATCTAGTTGACTTTGTCAGCCCGATTTTGAGACGAATACATTCGTCTCTAAATTTTGCAGAAAATAAAAAAAAAATATTTAAATTTTTATCCAAAAAATTCACAATTTACGATAAACTCAGAATACTGAAAATGCAATGTATAAAATCCACCAAATCGAATATAACGAGCTAATTGTCTAATATGTACAAAACTAAGTAAAATACATAAGTACTACTGTACTAGTATTCAACGTATAAAATCAACAAGAAATGAAAATGCATCAAGAGGGAGGAGTCAGTGAGACAAGCTAAAAGCATTCTTTTGAAGAGCTCCGCTTGTTGCTGTCCTGATTATCTGAAACAAAGCTGAAGAAGAGGAACAATAAAATGAGTCAATTACAGAGTACAGACAATATTGAGGGGAGAAGTGGAAGAACTAATAAAGATGAGGAAGCAATTGGCCTACCTCAATATTATAATAGGAATGTAATGTGATTTCAGGAAATGAATTGCCAAAGAGACCACCTTCTAGTCACCAACAGCAACAAGAAACTTTCTTGGAGCTCAACTTTGAGAACTATCTATAGATCCATCTCCCCTCACATAACATGTTTCACCAGAAACCACTCTATCTTCATCGGGAAACTCTTCAAGAAGAACCAACAGTATGTGTATCATTATTAACTTCATAAAAATAAATAATTACGTCGTCTCTTTTTGTCACATGGAATAGAAACATCTCAAGGAATATAAAGTGCCCAGAAAGGAAACATAAGAAGCACCACAGAAGACCATAAAGTGGTTAAGACAAGGCTGACATAAGGGAGAAACATGGTGATGAAGCAAGTTCCTTAGACACGAAAACAAGACCAAAAAATCACCTGTTTAGCCCACTATTCATGTCCAGTTCTGTTTATCACATTCTGTACCAGGACTGCACCATTGAAGTCTACAAGAACAATATCAAACATTACTACTACAAAAATGTAGTAATAGACTAATAATATACAAAGGAATGGTCTAGTAAGGACCCAAGGGTCCAGACTATATAAGGATCTATCAGACCATTTGGTTTTTCTGTGGATAGAAATAATGATTACACTGAAATAGAATTATAGAACGAAGATTCATGATAAAGATCATGTCTGGTCGTGCAAGGGTCTGTTCATACCTTTCGGTTCTTTGATAATAAACTTCACAGGTCCACACGAGATGGTGTTTGCACCTTAAGTTTCTTTCCGTTCTCCTGCAGAAATTACACTCAGTTAATTGGGGATAACAAAAATAATTAACATGAAATTATAGTAATTTGTGAAATATTTTTACTTTGATAGTGAAATTCAGAGCTGGTCCGGTTCCCGGGTCATCACGCAGTCGGACACTATTATAATGGTTTCCATTATGATAGGACCTGCAAATGAATATAGTTAGAGTGAAATAACGACCGTTTCTCTATTTAACAATGAACAGTTGATATCGTATAAATGATTCCAATACTTACAAATATATCGAGTTAGTTGTCGCTCCAATTAGTCCAGAGGGGTCAACACAAATTGGTAAAGAGTTGTCATCCTGGCAGTATACAATAGATAATGGGACAATTTTAATCTTCTTCAAATTTAAATCTACAAAATTTAATATTAAATTGATAGTTACATGGACGAAAAATAACAATACCTTGAAAATTTTCACAATGACCCTATATGCACATGCATAACCAACTATCGAAGGAAAGTCACCCCATACATTTTCCGTTCTCACGTCTTTGCAGTATTCGGCACCCACATTGAACTGTAAGAAATGATCTGGGTTGCCCTGTTGAAAGTATATATCAATATTATGTAACTTTCAAAATCTTAAAATAAATATACATCAGTTCAATACAAACAGAAAAATTCCAACTTCAACTTTCACAAGTGTGAAAAAGTGGGAATTGTGAACTTGAGTTTTGCTGATGATCTATTGCTCTTTGTCAGATGTGATGTTACTTCTGTCCAGATACTAAAGGCTAAATTTCAGCAGTTTTCTCAATCTACTGATTTGTATGTCAATAAGGCAAAGTGTAAGTACTTTTGTGGTGGTGTTGATGTACAAACAAGAAGACATATTGGGTTGATCACTGGATTTCAGGAGGGGGAACTCCCAGTGAAGTATCTTGGGGTTCCATTAGTGTGTAGAAAACTGACTGTTGCTATGTGTGCCCCTCTTATTGAAAAGATTGTGGGAAGGGTGAAACATTGGAGTGCCAAAGTCCTTAGCTTTGCTGGCAGGCTTTATCTGGCACTTAGAGGGGAAAAACCAGTAGTACAGTGGAGGAAACTGCTATATGGAAACATTGCTAGACCTAGAGCACGATTTACTCTATGGATGTTCTGCAATAGAAAGCTGGCTACGAAAGATCGATTGAAGAAAATGAAACTGGATATTGATGAAAATTGCTGTTTATGTGGGACTGTAGAGACAATTCAGCATCTTTTTTGTGAATGTGATGTTATTCAGAAGAGTTGGAAGGAGGTGCTGAACTGGCTACAAAACAAACCTACACCTCAAGATTGGGATACAGAGGAAAAGTGGCTACTACAGAATACTAAAGGGAGAAGTGGCAGAGCAAAGCTATTGAAAGCAAGCTGCAGTGACTGAATTTGTGTATTTGGCTTGGAATGCACGGAATAGGAAATTTTTTGATGACATTGATACTAGCAGTAGTATAGGAAGCAATGTATTGCTGTACAGAGAGCTTTGGAGCATAAAAAACTCCGGCCTCTTATAGGTAGCTTACTGTGTAGAGAATGAGGTGTAGAGTGGTTGATACAGACTGGACTCTCTTGAAGGTCGGCTTAGGTTTTGTACAGAATTTTTGGTGAATAAAGTAAACATATTTTCCAAAAAAAAAAAAAAGAAGAAGAAAGAAAGACTTACCATAATATAAGCCTCTATGGTGTGACGGATCTCCAAATGACTATCCTCACTACCATACGACTGATACGCCAAAGCCCTGGACATAAACAAAATTAAATCAATCCAAACAGAAAAAATATGGCGCTCAACCCAACAGAAAAAAGAGAGCAAGGAATATATTTATATGTGTATTAATATACATTTTGACATTTACCTATACAAGCAATTCCCATCTGCTGTGTTTGGGATGATCTTCAAACCGAGCCCATATAATTTGTGTTCTAAAGAGACGAGAGGATCATCGATATTAATTACATGACTTGTAATTCCAAGATCAACCTTCTCTGCTTTTCTCTCCTAATCAAGCAAATTTTATCAGAATATCAGAAGTAGTATTTTTGTTTACCATTAGAGAAAAAAAATAGAAAAATATTGATAGACGATCACTACCTCAATATTGAAATAAGAATCAAAGAATGAGCAGAAGCTAGCGTCCGACTTAGCCCACCGATATAGAAACGCAAACACAGGCTGCAATAGCCTACACAATGTCGAAGTGCTGGCAATTGAAAATGTTACCCAATTAATGTAACCTTTCCCCGAAGCATCTCGCCTAGTTAGTAACAATCCAATAATGACAGCCACAAGAATATCAACGGCGGCAAAATCCAGGCGGATAACATCTCCTAAACTATATAGGCTCAAAACTATCAAGGCTAGGAGATAAGTATTGAGCTGGGATAGAGGAACATCCAGGGCTAGGTTAGCCGAAATCAAGGGGGATCCAATTTGTGAACCCAGCTTCACAAGCCAGTTTAAGAGATGAGGAGCAAATATAGAACATCGAGAAATATGATGATTTGGGCTATTTTGTTGTTTTGACCAAAAGTTTTCTAACCACCTAACCCTAATCCATTTTTTCTTGATAATGCCATCAGCAAAAATCATAACAACCAATGTCCAAAACCATAAACTCCCTACGATGAAGTGGGGTGAGGTAGGAGTGGAGGCATGCTCTCCTATGGGGCGCCCACTTATTAGGCTATACAGAAAAACACCTAAGCCAAGAGAGGCAAGGATGTTGGCAACCCACTTAAGGTTCCTAAGAAATAGGATGATGCATTTTATGTTAGGGAGGTTGGCATAAAGGAACTGAAGCAGGGGAGCTTTGACATTTAGTATTGCACCGACCAAGTGCAGGAGGTACAAATAAAAGATCATAGCATTAGGGACCTGCAAGAAAATTTTGAAATAAAATAATAATCAGCTTATCCCGATAATCATGGGTGCTGGTGTAGGTTTAAAATGATGTTTACAAAATATTGGTTCTCCTAGTGTTTAGAAAAAGAACATACCGGTGTTTTTTAAGAATCTCACCTATAATAGAGGTAAAACATGAATTTTGTAGAAAAGTAATTGAAGTTATTCATAACATGTGTATTTTCAGAAGTTAGTTGAGAGTGAGCTGCTAGTCTGTGCATCTCATTGTTGGTTTGTAGGGTGGTGTTTGGATTAGAATTTGTTCATAGAGGGGTCGTTTTACTAATTAATTAGACACCGTAGATTTTCATCATTAAAGCCATAACGTAGGGGGTCTTTGGAAAAATTTCAGAATTGTAAATATTTAGGTCAAAGAAGTTTATATATGCAACTCACTGCAACTATAATACACAATCATTAAATGAATAATACCTTGCGAAACCGCATGCGGCATACTACAGTTTTGCAGAGTCCTTCAAGATCCGGATTGGTCTGTGGTGTTCCTTCACCTGCATAGAAACAGGCAGATCAGTATACTATGGAAAGAAGCAGAGTCTCATAGGAATAGTTATTTGGGATAGTAACATACGATGTGAACCTTAGAAAAAATATGTTTATAAAGATGCAATAGAAAAGATATATAACCAGCAAATTGCGTCAGAAAGTACCAGCAACAAATTAAATCAAAATGGAGTACAACTAAGAACTTGTGTACAATTCCATACACAATAGAATGATATATGACTACATCATCATACTACTTGGGAATACACAAACAATAGAAAATTTATCAAACTTGGGGCAGCAAGTAAAAAGGGAAATTTAAGTGACCTGCCCCAAAATTAGAACTTAGAAGTCCTAATTTTTCCTTACGATTCACCTCACTTCTACAATTCTACCATCCAGTGTTGTTCACACATTTGCAAACACTTTGTTTTCCATATCTCAGTGAACAAAAACATCTTGTATTTCTGAAGGGGTGGCAGAAAGGGATGAAGCATTAGTAAGATGCGGAGATAGGGTTTATTTATTTCTCTTTCACTTTTTTTTTTTGGTAAAAACTACGTTTGGAGCTTCATACTCTGAGACAACCATCTAATATTAAAATTTTCATAGGCCACTTTTCAAAATTGAAATTATATGTTTTAAATAGGCCACTATTGATGAAAAATAGCATGTGCACACTTGTCTGAGAGTTTGTAACTTCATTTCTTGCACAAAAACAGAGTTCTCAGCGTTACTACGTATGAATGCTCAGAGGAAGTACCTCTGATCTTTTTCCTTTTCTTTTTGGATGGTGGTGCTTGACAAGCTTTTAGTTGGTCAACTATTTTTTGCTCAGCTGTTTGTAACATTGATAGGTATTCCTCTCCGTAACTAGTTGATGAATTATAGTACGCATTGCGAGTATCATCTACCTGCCAATTAGGATGAAAGAAAAATAAATAAGATACAGAGATATGAGAAACGACCAATGTCAGGTAGAAAATTAATTCCTTGCTAACCTGCAAATGCCTACATAAAGTAGAAACAGATTTACGGAGCTTCTCATTTAACAATATAAAAAGTAACAACTGATATTGAACCTTTTGTTACTGAAATTGTATTTTATATCATATTCAGTAGAGGTAAACAAATTAAGAACTGTGATCACATCATGCCAGGAAGAAAACTATCATTCTGATTCGCACTACGTCATAAGCATGCTAATGTATAACTAATTCCTTATCAATCCTAAAGCTGCTTACATCATGTAGAAACATAATAGGTACGTTTCTTTTTTCAAAACAAAATGTAGATCTAAATATGATTTCACGTCCTAATGACTATGTTCTGACATGGCTAATGCTTGCACGTCAAACTTGTCAAAGACATTGCATGAAACATTGAATTTACTTCAAACACTCAACACAGGAGGAAATATAAACTATGTATACATATACACATAGTAGTTCAGACTGAGGCCCGGAATTCATATATACATATACACATGTCAGCAAAAAGTGTGCCTCAAATTCAATCATAAAGTTTTTACATTATCAGCACAAGATTAATAGGGGGTTGTACTGATGACGTAACGATTTAACCATTTTCAATAACGGGACTACTGAACCTAAATAGCTAGTAGACTTTAGATTTTTTATGCAGGCACAATACCTTTTCTGGTGGAGAAAATTAAACAAAATAAATAAAAACAAAATGCATGCATAAGAAATAAATAATTAAGCTAAACATGTATTGGACTAAAGTATTCCCTAAATATATGTAACATAATAACGGTAACAGCTATGAGACGTACAAAAAGGCATACAGCAATGATCGCACGGATATCTTTTAAGGAAGAGAGATAAGGACTGTTCGACTGAGTCATCATATGTTTGTACATCAGCAAGAAGTGAAACAGCCTTAAATGTTTTGTTAGGTGTATGGATTCGCGGAGCACGATACCTTGTCAGAACTATCTGGAATATATGCGTCTCAAGATAACTGAAAAGTATGTTCTAAACCCTCTGATTAGAAACTAATGGATTTTAAAATCAAACCAAATTCAAAAATAGAAAAGAATAAAGACAAATGAAAAGACATGGAAATAAAAGGGAACTATACACTGCCTGCCTCTAAAGATGGAGCACATTTGAAGGATTGAGACCACCAGCATACAACTTTCAACAGTGCATGCGTGCGAAAGTTAAATGTACGTTGGGGTGTGTGAGAAGAATTAACTTTTAAATCAAGTTAGCAAACAAATGTATTCATTCAAATTCAAAAAGAAGACTCAACTTCAAATTGTATAGAATTGAGTAAAAACTTGTTACAAAGATAGCCGTAACATCATGAAAAACCACTAGACTACCCTGTCAAGAGGTACTTAGTAAGAAAGATCTAAAGCTGCTACCATAGTGTTATGCTACAGAGTTTTAAGGCCATTGTTAAAATTTAAGACAAAAAGAAAAATAAATAAATAGACAAGGCCAAGGTAATCAATAATCAAAATGAATTCAGAACCCAGTAACATCTCTAGACTTCTCCATATAAGTAGTTATTGACGAACAGCAGATTATTTCCATTTATGAAAAACAAATATCAACAATAAATATGTATTAAACATCTAGATGCAAAGCAAGTTACCTGCACAGCAAGTATGACAGCTGCATAATCGAAATTGTCTCCATGTATGAGCTCACGATTTCCCATATCTGCGGACAAATTATGGAAGGACAATATAATCTTAGCTATTTAAAAATGTTTTTTAAGCTTAATACAGTAATGGAACTGAAACTTCAAATTGTGCCTAGTCCAGGAGGTATCATTTTGTAGTCCATTCCTGTACCGGCAACATTACAGGATCTATAAAACCAGCATAATTGCATATTTAAGTTAAAAAAACACACGGATGCTTGCATCAATTGAACTTTGCAGAGTTAAATTTCTAGAAAGCCCTCAACTCTACTTAGCTTCCTCCACACAAATCATTTTAGAGTGAACAACTTGAGTAATCGACTATATATTTACACACTCGTCAGTCCCGTACATATCACCATGTTAACAAACGATACAAAAGCAAACAGAAAACAACAATACAGCACCACATAACGATAACATTATCTCCTAAACCTCATATGAGAAAGAAATTGACCTTTGCAGGCTCGGACGAGGCGGGGCATAATATCAGAACATGAGTCCACACTGTCTTGTTCATTAACTCCAGCATGTACATCTCCTCCCCTTCTACTCTCAGCTCCGACCTGCACTAGTCCACTTATTTCCGATGCACCTCCCCCACTGCTACTCTCAGCTTCCAACGGTACATGTGCATTCGTTTCCAGTAAATTTCCTCCATTACTACAATCAGCTTCCGCCGCTTCGTTGACTTTCGGTACAGGCACTAAAACCTCTTCACAGACAGTTTGCTGAAAGTGTGTTCTAAACCCTTTGAGACCACCAGCATACAACTGTCGGCAGTGCATTTGTGCAAAAGTTAAATTTAAGTTGATGTGTATGAGAAGAAACAACTTTTAAATCAAGTTAGCAAACGAATGTACTCATTCAAAAAGAAGACTCAACTTCAAATTGTATAGAATTGAGTAAAAACTTGTTACAAAGTAGCCGTAACGTGATGAAAAACAACTAGACGACCATGTCAAGAGAGGTACTTAGTAAGAACGATCTAAAGTTGCTACCATAGTCTTATTATACTGAGTGTTAAGGCCATTGTTAAAATTTAAGACAAAAAGAAAAATAAATAAATAGACAAGGCCAAGGTAATCAATAATCAAGATGAATTCAGAACCCAGTAACATCTCTAGACTTCTCCATATAAGTAGTTATTGACGAACTGCGGACTATTTCCATTTATGACAACAACTATCAACAATAAATATGTATTAAA
>JAQRGC012300331.1:0-10403 GCA_028659135.1 Plantago lanceolata | reverse complement strand
TTTATTTAACTTCCAACAAAAGTTAGCAAAAAGTAAACTACAAAATCATTTGCAAACACTCACTTAGTTTAGCATTGGGAACTTTACGCACTCTCTGAGATTGTTGCAATAATGAAGTACATCCATGCATGTTTGCGTTTTTAAGTTCTTCTGTGTGTATATCATATAGTATTAAATGACATTCCAAGCCAACTGCCTCTTTATGTTCAATGCCATTGGGGTTGCGATGGAGAGTTTTATATCTTGTGATTTACTGTGGTGGGATTTACCAGCGAGTCCATGGAGTAACTGGCAAGTTTAAGGCGCGTGCATAAAACTCACCTCTTGTCATATCATACCCCTCTGGTTTTTCATAGCTTGGTTAGTGCCGCACAAAGATATGATCGTTTGGCCCCGATTATAATAATTGGAATCATGATGTATATGTCACCTGTTTTTCATAGCTTAGTCAGTAGCTTATTATCTCCGCTTCAAACTCAGGAAGAATTAGATCTTTGCTAGAGAGTGTTCATGATGATGGATAAAATGATGTAGCATGTTCTAATGAGACATTGGGAAGCATATGTTGTTAGCAACTTACCGTAGTTCATGCAGTGTATCATCTATTTTAGGATGGTGTGTACATGATGTGGTTTCTATAAATTCAACGATATTGGTATATCCGGTCTCCTTTTACTTTGTAAGGACTATAGACCACTGACCACGTACTAATTTGTCCACAAAATTCATTGTCTAGATGCTATCCCACAGAGATTTGTGGGGGCTCGGATCCAGAAAACGCCGACATTGTCGAGCCCACTACAAAGGAATCAACCCAGACAGGCTTTAAAACGCTTTGGGATAGTGGATCGTGCATGATCCCATCTACCTTCTCAGCTCCACCCTATGCCAGAAATGGAGTATGCGAAGGTGGGAATTTAAATGTATGGTGAGACTGCATAAAGAAAAAGGTAAGTATAGAAGACAAAATGAGCATAGTGAAAATGGATTATTTCTGTTATAACTTGATTGAAATTCATGACTCAAATCGAGAACCCTATATAGTTAAAAGGGTATTTAGCTCACACTTATATATGCACCTGTGCTTTCGTATTATGTGATCGAGTGTGGGAGTGCTCCCTTATCGGGGAGTTGACCAATTCACATGACACTACTTGACTCATGAGTGATAATTTAATTGGTGGCGTTTTGTGAAATTTACTAAAAGTAAGTAATTAAAAGACAAACATACCCTTGGTCCCCAAAACCAAAACCTATTTCTAGTAACAATTTGTGTGTGAAGGCTCTGGTGGTTTCCAAAAATTTCAACACTAGCTAGTAGTACTATCAGCTCTCTTCTTCTCCCTCACTCGTTAAGCCCAACCAATACTATCTATCTCTATCTCCATTGAAATGTCGTCTCGCCCTCAACCCTACCCCTCTTCCCAAACTCTCGCCGGAGAAACTTCCGCCAAGATGCCTCCACCACCGAGACCCGTCGTTTTGGCTGACCTCAACGTTGACCCGCCTGAATCTGACGCATGCAATTTATCCTCCCCGATTCCAATCAAGAGGTACTCCAGTTTTAGCTTTACCTTTTTTAAAAAAAAATTCTTACCAGTTTCGTATAATTGTCTAATCTATATAAGCATTCATGTGATTATTAGAAGAATTAGGTGTTGTTTGAGTGAGGCCAGAATTAGGCGTTTAAATTGAACTGAGCCAAAAAGCCTGAGGAGTCAAGTTTTGGTGCCAAGGTCATGATTGAGTTGATAGAGGAAGGGGATAAGCTAATTATTAGTAATTGATTTGTTGAATTTTGTGCTGATTTTGCATAATATGTGAATTTTTGGTTGTTTTGTAGCTTAGGGTATTTAGGACGATGCAATTTTAATTAGTTGTGCGTATTTTGTCGAGGTGCGTGATTTAGGTTGATTTATATCTGTAGCGAAACCGTGGTGAAGTAGTATATTAATGACATGTGTTAAGTGACTGAAGTCGACGTAATGCTTAAATGTTGTCTGCAATGGTTCTTGTTGTAACTGACTAACTAAGGCTGATGCCGGAATGAGACTGAACTGAGATTTGTTTTAGCTTATATGTAGTTGATACTTAATTATGAGAATTCTAGTTGTGTTTTCATGATTTCATACTCCTCAATGGTCCTGGCAGACCCACTCATCCGGAGTGTTTGGACTGTGGAGGCCATTTCGGGTATCTACAAACTTTTGACAACATTTGAGTCTTTAGTACTGTATCATTACAAGTGTCTATTTTTCCTACTGTCCACGTGGTAGAAAGCAAGCGTAATTGTTTCTAGTGCAGCCTGATGCCGAATCACTTGTTTTGCCCTTCTTTAAGAACGGATACCTTTTTTTTTTCTTTTTTCAGTTCTCTTACGTATAAACCAGAAACTCTAGTTCTCTTACGTATAAACCAGAAACTCGCTGCCTTACGTATCACATCTTGAACAAAAGTTGATGAGTGGTCAAACTTAAAAAAGGGAAATTCCTGGTCCGCGTCTTACTTAGTTTGACACTTTGACTTCAAGATTGTATACACGTGACTATATATGTGCACTGCGCTACAAACCTTTATTTGCCAGTGTTTATATTTAAGTTCATATTTAATGCAACTGTGTATACTAGTAGGCTTGTTACCGGCGAGACTATTCTAGACAAAATGGCGTTTCTGGGCAAAGATATCGAGGGCTTGGACGCAGAAGCTTCCCAATCAAAAAGATGTGGAGTTGGGAAAATCCGACCAAGAGCCACTAAAGTGGAGTATTCTCCTGATTGCAGTGGAGCTGATATAGAGGTTGATCAAAATGGTCAAGGGGTTCCCTCATCACGTGAGGAAAAAGTTAGCAGCCTTAAAACCGTGAGTGATTTTTTCTTATTTTTCCCTTTCTTTCTATCAACTTTGATAAAGGTGCATTGTATTGCAAATGATACTCATTTGGCTGCTTCTAGTGCTCATGGTTATGTTATACACTAAACAAAGGAACTAGGAGGACAGAACAAGTAGTAGTTTTTATAAAGCTAAGTAGATCAAGCTCATGGTTATCTTATGGGAAGACTTTACAGGTTCTATTTTGCACTCGTATGGGCAAAGACTTTTACAAGTTTTAGTTCACAATGGATAGATATATACTACCCCTCTATTTAGTTCAATTTTTTTATTTGCTCTTATAAATATATAAATTCATTATTATACATGTTTGTTTGGTATTATCGAAACGTCAAACAATGAAATACAATGAAAAAAAAATAGAGAATCCCTAGACTGGAGTGCTGGACGACCAGTCCTCCAATAATTTATCTTGTTCCCTTTTCTATTGCTTATGGAGGAAGAACCATAACCATGAGTTATATGTAACCTCTATTTGTTATATATTTATGTATTTTGTAATTTGCACTCCATTTAGTTGCTTCTTACTGTCAATTCATCTAGTCATTGGTTATCAATATAAGCTGAGATAATCCTATTTTTAGGAGTTCTGCAATGGGGGAGTTGCTGAAATTTATTAATGGGGGAACTGTGAATTCCTGATGGAGGGGTTTGGTTGTCCTTTTGAACTTATGTGTAAATTCCCGACTAAATGATTCGTGTTTCATGGGAGATGTAAAAAACAAACACGCTCATTCCATGCTTCATCTGTTTTATGATTGTCCTTTCTGATTTATATGTGCAATTCCTGACCTTAAATTACATTTGTAGGGATTGATTCATGTTTCACGCAAGATGCCGAAGAACGCACATGCTCATTTCATACTTGGTCTCATGCATCATAGAATGGGCCAGCCTCAAAAGGTAGCTCATGTCATTCTAACATTTTCTTTAATTTATATTACTTTTAAGGTACCCTGTATACTTATATGAGTCCACTAACTTTTTTACTGAAAATATGTATAGGCAATCCAGGCATATGAGAAAGCAGAAGAGATATTACTCCGCACTGAAGAAGAAATTGACCGACCAGAGTTGCTGTCTGCGGTTCAGCTTCATCATGCACAGGTGGGCTATCTTTTATGTCAGGAAGGCGATTTCTTTCGGGAACTTCTGTAAGTAAAATCAACAATGAATGTTGGCCTATGACTGTTCTTGTTTTCTGTTCATGCAGTGTGTACTCTTAGAAAGCTTGGAGAATTGTAACCAGGATAATGAACTTGAACCTCAAGAACTTGATGAAATTTGTTCCAAGATGAAAGAATCCATGAAATCGGAGGTTCGACAGGCATCTGTTTGGAACACACTGGGTTTACTACTACTCAGAACAGGTCGCTTGCAGGTGAAAAATTATATAGTTTGTCTAGCATGATCATCTTTGAGATCATATTCAATGAATAATGTTTTATATCTAACATGAGTTCTGGCCCTTCCCTAGAGTGCCATTTCAGTATTTTCATCATTGTCGGAGATTGCTCCTGACAACTTGGATTGCCTTGGAAACCTTGGACTTGCTTATCTTCAAGGGTGAGTAAAGTATATTAGCTGTATCTCTTGGTCACTTAGAGCACACATTGTAGAAATCCTAAAAGTTCAGTACTCTCTAATCTCTCCTAACTCATCTACTACCCCATATTTGGTGTTCCTATTCTTTTCACAAAAAATATCAAAACTATAATTGTTTAAATCCTACTCATCCATTTTTTAAATTGTTTACGTTTTCTTTTGGAACAGTAATTTAGGAGGTTTGTATGATGAATGTAGTGTTTGGTTTAGTGGCAGGATCCACAGTACATGTGTGAGACAAAAAATTGCCAAAAAAAGAAATGTAACAATCTAAAAAAACGGACAAAAAAAGGAATACGCTAACAATCTAAATAAAACATGAGTATTTAAATGCATACATATCTCTAATAAAAATTGTTAAAAGGCATAGTCATGTGGGCTGTTAATTAAAATATCAGGGGTTGTGAGCAAAAACATTATTCCCGCTGGCTGAAAGTTTCGTTTGGTTTGCACCAGCGGGTTCTCATATAACCCATATTGGGCCAGGCCCACCATAGAGAGCCCACAGGTGTAAAACCAAGCAAAACGTTTAAGGTGTAACACATTTGAATTAGAATCTAACCTTCGACCCCTTCCGCTTCCATGATATAACTATCTGAATGTGTTCTCTCCATTTCTTTCCCTTTAGTGATAGAAAATGCAGTAAACAAAATATCTTTTAATGGATAAGATTGTAGTTGTTAATGATTCATAATCTATACTATTACAGTCACCAACGGTTGTTGGTTCAAGTGGTAAGGAACTTGAGTTCACTTAAGCAAGGTCTCGGGTTCGAGTCTTGCGAATGTAAAAAACGCCGCCCCCTAAAATAGAGGGTCCGACAGTGCTCGGCTGGATTAGTCGCCAAAGCGGATACCAGTACAAACCAACAAAATAAAAATAAAAATCTATACTATTACAGTCTGTTAGCATCTTGCTGAAAGTTTCTATTCACTAGATGTTCATTTTTGTGCTCTCTCCCAAACCAACACCAGATAAGGCACTTTCCGAAAGCCACATTACAGTGGTGCATGCTCATAAAACCTTGTGTGTTATAAGCCTCAATTCTTTACTACCCACTGTATAAGGTTATAGTCGCTCCATGTACAATATTTCCGTGTTCTCTTTTTCATGATAGTACGAACCTAACAGTTGTGCTAGCAACGGTATTGAATTGGTGCATTTTAAGTGTCTGCTGCCCTAATGATTATTACCATGTTGCGAGAATTCACTTCTGCTGCATCTTTTAGTTATCCCCAAAGATGTATTTTATCGAACTTCCTGCTGAAGGCCAATTTTCCGTTTTACTTGTCTTCCAGTGGGCATTTGGAGCTCTCAGAGAAGTGCTTCCAAGATTTGGTTTTGAAAGATCAGAATCATCCTGCAGCTTTAATCAACTATGCTGCCCTCCTTTTGTGCAGATATGGTTCGGTTGTTGCAGGTATCCATGTAAAAAATAACAGAACTCAGGATGTTAATTTTTCACCAGTTGTCGCAGTTATCCTTTCAAACAATAATGTAACTCAAGATTCAATTTGATTTTTTCATCTTTAAAAGAACTTGCTGTTGTTGTAGCATCTACTGAAACGGAAGTTGTAATCAGCTATATTGGTTGCTTCAACTTTACCTTTCACTGGTTTTGTTAAAGCAAGAGAGGTTACTAATTTCCAACTTATGTTTAGGTGCAGGGTCCAGTGGAGATGAAAGGCCTGCTGAAATTGCTGAGGCTGCTAGTGTTGCTAAAGAGTGTCTTTTAGCAGCTTTGAAAATGGATCCCAGGGCTGCACATTTATGGACAAATTTGGCCAGTGCATATTATCTAATGGGAGATCATCAAAGTTCTGGAAAATGCTTAGAAAAGGTATTGCATTGCAACTTTCTTGGCATTTTGGTAAAGTTTTCTTCCTTTTTAAGTCGTGCTGTATCATTAAACTTTGCAACTGTTATGTTGTTTGTTATGGCTATGTACTCATCCTTCCCAATGAATAGCCTACGTTTGTTTTTTGCACGGTTTTTAATGTGTTATTTTGCTTGATAGTGATATATTATTATTGTATGTAAATGTGGGGTTAAAAAGGTGTAAAGGTGAAAGTTAAAAGGTGTGAATGTGGGGTAGTTTCCAAAAATGTGAACGTAAGTAATTGATTGGGACGGATAAGTATCTTTTTTTTCCTTTGTATTTTGTTTTGTTTATCAAGATTGATAATGTCAGTGTTTTTTCAATTCAAATTTTTTAGTGACCAGAATTTCTTTGGTTGTCCTTTTCACTCTTTAGGCTGGAAAACTGGAGCCAAATTGTTTGGCCACACGATTTGCCGTTGCAGTGCAACGAATCAGAGATGCAGAAAGGTCTCAGAATCCCAATGAACAGCTCACATGGGCAGGGAATGAGATGGCCTCTGTACTGAGAGAAGGAGATCCCATCGCCATTGAGCCTCCAACAGCATGGGCAGGTCTTGCCATGGTCCACAAGGCCCAACACGAGATTGCTGCAGTATTCGAGATTGAACAGAAGGAACTGGTTGAAGTTAAAGAGCGTGCTATGTTCAGTCTAAAGCAGGTTAGTTTTGTCACTGAATGCTTAAGTTAGGTAGACCATAGAAGCATGACTTGGGCTGATTCATTTAAAAGCCAAAAAGCATGCTTAGCAGCCTTAGCTCATCAGTCATTTAATAACCATCGGGTGTGGTTAGCTAGAGTAAGAATTTGCATAATTTCTTGAACAATATCATGCTCTATAAGAAGTGTGCCATTATTCTGTTAAAGGGGGAGGAAAAAGTTTAGTCTTGCATGGTTGCATCCTTTGGCTGGGGGTGTGAAGCTAGACGAAGCATTCACTTTGGGCACAGGTTTTAAGAAACATACATAAAGTAATATAATATTGTATGTTTAATACTACAGCTGGCCCGATCTTAAGCTTCCTAGTTTTCTTTTTGTTTGTCCGAATCTCAACTTCCTATACCTAAAATTGAAATCGTCTCTCCTATTTTATTCATTATTTCTATTACTTTATTTACTCTCTATTCTACTTTCTCCATAATCCCTCCTGCTTTATTTGCTCTCTCCTACTTTATTCCTTTTATCTTAGTCTTCTAATTATTTATATGGTCTACTCTTAATATATGTGCCCAGCTCAAAGAGGTTGAGATTGGGAGGGAGGGAGTTACTAATTAGTAATAACTAATAAGTGATACAGTAAAGATAAAGTGGTGAATTGGTTAGAACTACATGAATAAAGACAAAAATAAGTTTACATTTTTGAATTGTGTCATTTCTCATGGGACACCAAAAGTTAGTGTTCTCTGCATAATTTTCAGTTCAATTGCGTTGGTTTTTCAACCTTGAGGACAAGGCTTTTTGACGTGTAACTTCAGGTTTTTTACATTTAGGAGTGTTTGCAATAGTTGATCTCTTCCAGCTTTGGCCTAAAATAAGCAGCAGGCCAGCAGCCCAGTTTTTGAGTGCTTGGGAAATACAGTTTAAAAATTAAGCTCTCTTAACTTTGAACTAGAAAATAAGCCCTCTTAACTTTAAACTAGAAATTAAGCTCTCTTAACTTTGAACAATATCCTCTTATTAGATAATGTCCATGTAGAAAATAAAATCTGAAGCATTCATATTGTGTGTTTCTTCGATGGTTAAAAGGCCACCCATATTCTCTCTATTCCTTTCATGAAGGTTTTAAGATGTAGAAATTCACAGCATTTATCACTATAGTGAAACACTTTCTATGCTTTGGGAGTATCATTGTTGTTGCAACAAGTTTTCATTGGTTCTTCTGGAGCTTTATGTTGGATAAAAACAATTTTTTCTTGATCCGCAAAGTAGCCATTGCTGAAAAATGTATATTGGACAAGCCGGGAAAGGTTGCTTAGAAAAGAAATAGTTTGCCTTTAAGGATTTTATGCATTAGTGTGCAATGGCCCTGGGGGTTGGACGTGTATGCTCTATAACTCCTTTATTAAGCCACAGAAAAGAAATCGAAAGGTTTGGCTGGAGCAGGTTGCTAATAACTATATTTTTATGCAATAATCAGGCAATAGGAGAAGATCGTGATGATGCTGTGCACTGGCATCAAATTGGTCTTCACTGTCTTTGCACACAGCAATTTAAAACATCTAAAACATATCTGAAGGCAGCAGTTGCTCGTGTTAATGACTGTGTTTACACATGGTCCAATCTTGGTAACACCTAACTATTCTGTTGCAAGAACTGTTAAAATATCCGTGTTCCTTTCTTTTGGTTAATTAGCTTTGCTTGTATGCTTCTAAATATGTAGGTATCTCACTTCAGTTACTGGAGGAGTCCTCACAAGCTGAAGAAGTATATAAACATGCTCTATCATTAGCTACTTCTCAACAAGCTCATGCTATTTTCTCCAACCTTGGGAACTTGTACCGTCAGTTGAGGAAATATGAATTTGCTAAAGCTATGTTTAGTAAGGCTCTTGAACTGCTGCCGGGTTATGCTCCCGCATATAATAATCTCGGTCTCGTGTTTGCAGCTGAGGGTCACTTTGAAGAAGCAAAGTTTTGTTTCAACAAGGCAATTGAATCAGACCCGTTATTAGACACAGCTAAATCTAATATGATCAAAGTGACTGCCATGTGTAACAGCGATACGAGCATTTCTCCGTCTCCCATCTGATTAGCTTCTGCTTTGTGAAGGTACGTGACATTTGTATATTGGAGAGGCAATTAGCATAGTCTTTTGGAGCGTCATTATGAGAGGGGTAGCGTACTAACTTTATGCTTTTCATTGAATGTATTTTAGGTTTTTAGTTATCTAATAACAGTACTCAATTCACTTTAAAAGTACAATGCTTTATGGGAACTTATGCAATTATGTGGAACTGAAGCATACATCAAGTTGTCTGGATTCTCATAAACGTGGTATTTACTAAATGATACCAGTATGCTATATTTTAGAGTCTTACAGACTTGTGGGAAGGACGTACTCCTTTTTTTCTATATTGGCATCTTATAATATATTTATGGCCCACATCCAACTAGCCCAAATGTTTATGACGTTGAAACTTAATTGATTGTGAGTTGTTTTACATGCTTTTCTTGGATCAACCAGAATGCTTTACTTCTCAATAGTAAGTGAATATTATGCAACTGCCATGGAGAGCTTTTCTTGGATCAAATTAGGCATGCCCTATTTCTTAATTTTGATCATCTTTCCAAATAAAATTTGTTCCTGATGCAGATAATAGCTTGATGAAGAATCAAACCGATGAATTATTCTCACATAATGATGCCCTATCTCTACCAAGTGCAGACATAACAGTCAGTAACCCTAGCCGCTCCCTCACGATGATGTCATTGAGCTGCGGTCTGATATGTTGTTTTCACCGCAAGAATTTCAGCGGTGTCATAATCTTGAAGTTAATTTCAAGTTTTGGTGCTGTTTATGGTGTATTCCAAGATCAATGTGAGATGAGGGTTTATTCAGTGCTCCGTTTTGAGCGGGGTATGGAATTTGATCTATACCATGTTTGAGGTAGAAGGAGATAAAGACAGAGTGATAGACTAATCCTTCGAAATGACTCCAGAAGATTGAGGATGTAACAGGAACTGATGGGATAATCGTATGCAAGGAAATGATCCACCATGGTAAGTCATACGAGCTGTGATACTGAGATTTTTCATTTGCTGAACCGTGTGTCACTCACCTTAGATGATAGTAAGACAGATAAATCAAAGTGTGCCAGTGTACACAGAACCTATTAATCTTGTTTGATGGATATGTAAAACTTACATCAGCTATGCTTCAAGGGTCTGATCGGAGGAAATGTAACATTCTGGTTGATATAGGTTAACAGCTGAATAAGAGATTGTTCAGGTGTTGAGATTGAGTTCACTTTGTTGAAGTACCCCGAGGACCGAACATTAAAACCAGTTTGTATAAGCTGGGTCTGAAGAGTG